>JAANSN010005328.1:0-12693 GCA_036850665.1 Dicranocentrus wangi | reverse complement strand
CACCCCGGTACTCCCCTCCACCCGGAGGTGGCACCTTCCCCTCTGACAATAATATGTAGAAGTGTGTGGACAGTCAGAGTCCAGAGTCGATCTTGCAAGAAGAAGCTTATTATACTTTAGGCATGTGGCAAGGTGGAAGGAGGAGGCTCCACCAATTAGACAAAGAATGAAAAAATGCATTTCGACTGATATTTATTATGTAGTAGAATGTCAATTTTGGAATGGAAAATGTGATATCCGACTGGTACTGTATGCCTGAAATCCTTTGGTATATTTATACGAAAAAAAATTTGGCGAGTAAAAAGCGAGTCGGGTACATAAGATGGTTAAACTGTGTATATAGCATTTGATAACTAGTATAAATATAAACATTCACGAAAGCGACAGATTGTATTGAGCTTCTTCCGGGTTGTACGAGATAGATGTCACAAACAAAACTCAAGTTAGACTACCAATGAACATAATATCGAAAGCTTCCAAAAAACCTCAAAATGCTCAACCGTCGTCCATGATTGGAGTTGGAGATTGATGGACAGAATAACAAATATATAAGGTCCATGATATGACACTCAAATGGAGCAATAAAATATTTATTTTTTATCGATTATGAATAATATTTTACAAGCACAATTCACTATTTTATAAAAACAACATACCTATATATAAAATATAACCGCAAGAATTAACTATGCTTATTTATTTGCTCAACAAAGTGCTCTAAAGGCTATCCGTGATCACGTGAAAGATACTGAGCTAATTATAATTGTGATTAACTAATTGTGAGACTACTGCGGTGTGTAGAGTTTTTCGTGCAACACATATGGATTTTAATGAAGCTGGATCAGTAATGGTCCACATATTTAACTTGTCACTCATTGTAGTAATTTACTGAAAAAATGGGAGGAACATGCAGCTCGCCGTGTTGTCCAGTATCCAATAGAAAAGTGTGACCTCACATCCCGTCTTGAAGGGATAAAATCCTCCACACCACATCATAACTGGCCGCAAGTTCCTGATCCTCCTCCGACAAACTTTCCTCTCCAGAGCACTCCGTCTCCCATACTCGCCAATAAAGGCCCTCTCCTGTTTCCCGAAAATGATCACACTTTCCGTGTAAAGCTGGACGACAAGGGGAACGCTAACAAAGAAAAGCGCTAGACAACCCACTGCAATCACCGGCATGAGCCAGTAGACGGCGGCCGGGAGAATATTGAAGCACCTCACAGTTGCCACGTTGGAAATCACCGAAATGAAAAAGGCGTCCCCCAACTCCATCGCAACGAGAGAGTAAATGGGGGCGGCGTACGTGTCATAGGACAACTGGAAGGTGGACCACCAACTCAGAAATGGCCACTCTGTTGTGTCCCCACCATCATCACGCCGTTCCCTCCGGGAAAATGGAAATTTCCCAACCATCTCTAAACACCGCATTTCAACCTCCGTCCAAAGCGGAAATAGGGAAAAGAAGAGGGCACAAAATCGGCACGTTTCCAGCGTGCAAATGGACACAATGACGATCCTCAAGACAAGAATGAAGACGCTCCGGACCATGAGACAGGACTCGTTGTTGGAGTGACAGATGGATTCCGGAATAAGCTTGGGGAGCACGTAGCTCGAGGGATCCATGGAAAGGAGGACGAGGCAAGGGATGAGGAGCAGGGAAATGAGGGAAGATTCCACCACAACCGTTTCCAGAACGAGATTGAGCCGGATCCAATATCAGGGTCAAATTTCTCGAATGCTGAATTGCTTTCTAAGCTCATCTGACACAAATCACAAGTTTCCATTAGAATTAGCTTAGAAAAGTGTTTTTATTAAAATTGAAAAAATAAATTCCTACTTACCCAACTGTTTCATCACCCCCATCATGGAGTTAAATCTGTAAATGATTTCCTCCAAGTGAATAACCAAACCGGAGGCGATGGCCCACATCATGAAGAGCATTGCAGCCAACGCTAGTGCCGAAATCACTAGTGCAGGGTGGACATGAGATGCGTTCCAAACGACGAGCAGACAGGAGGCGAATTGGAAGGCGCAAACCCCAATAAAGAAATACCAGGGGTAGTACTCTTTGGAGTATTTCCCATTTGTGCACAACATTCCTGTTTGAGGGTGATAGGAAAATGAAACTGGGACTTTGTTGAGGTGGGGAAATAATTTGGAACAGAGGATAACGGAGTCGCTACAATAAAGCTTCATCATGATGCTCGGTTCGGACCAAAATTTAAAGAACTAGATGCTTGAGAATGGTTTGCATGACGCGATGCGATTACTTACACGCAAGAAAGGGTTATTGAGTTTGCCAATAATGCGTCAAAGTCGACTGACGCATTGAAATCAATTTTTAAAAAAATTTATTGATTCACAACTAAAAGTTGTAGCATTTAATTCAGCAAAGGAAAATCAAGGTTCGAACAAGTGAAATTCATGAAAAATTTTACCTCAAATACAATTTTACATCCAACATCCAACTTGTCAAAGCTAAAAAGATAATTGTCTTTTTTGGAAAACATGCTCTCGCCTAAATATTAATGTTTTTGGCATAATACATACATACGTCAACCTTCAGTCAGTTTCTTTGGAATACATATTTTTTCAATTTCTGCAAAATTCCAACAATTCTGTCGAGTCCGTAGTTCACCCCCAGTCAACATCTTGCGGGCAATAAAACTTAATCATATATGACTTCCAATATTATTGATTAATAAGCTATCATGGCTAATATTAATGCTAGCATATTATACATCCATAATCAACATCATGATATCATAACTCTGTCTTTCCCTTTTATCTCAAATTTGAACTTGGACTTTTGCTCGTTTCTTTGCTCTCTGGGAAATACTTATGAAAAAGTATAAATAAATCACATCACTAGATAGCCTACATTTTCTTTCGATGATTTAACATCTTATTTGTCTTTATGAAATATTGAGTTCCATGAAAAGCGCTGCCTACAGAGTGAACGTTTACGTGATATACAGTATACACATCATTTTCAGGGTAACAGTGTGAATGGCATATATGTGAATTTCGATTGTGTACTTTTTTTACCTGGAATCTATTGGATTGGAGTTTAAGAATAACGAACGGGTCAGATGAACATGAACATATACGGCAAGAATTTAGAGCAGGATTTTTTCCGTACATAGTTTCCGGGAAAAGGTCAACCTGAAGAAGGGAAATTTAATAAAATAAACTTTTCACAAGGTTTTGGGGGATTATTGGCAAAATTATTTTTGAACATTTTTTACACACAGAGTTTACAATGTTCTTGTTTAATGCTAAATTTATTTAATTATGGAATTTGGGATGGCAAATTTTTTATTTAAAAGTTGCACAACGCGAGCAGTTATATCACCAATTATTTCGAATCGGAAAATATATTATCTTGTGATTAGCCTCATTGTTATGCAATTTGGAATGCTGAACGCACATGAAAGTACTTATTTCATTCTCAAGGTTACAACTCAAACTCATAAAAGGTCACAACGGTAATTCCCTGGTCTATTATGTATTGCTGCACGAATTATTTTCACGTATAATAATCCTCCTTGGGTTGCTCAAATAGCAACTGCTCTACAAAATCCAAAATAATGCTATGAAATATAACTATTAATTTTCAGTAACCAGAATTTCAGTTTCCAGAATTATCGACTTGGCAGATGGATAAAATCCGAAGGATAATGACTCCACGAGCAACTGCGAGGCCACTAAAGCTCAAGTTTATATTTAATATCGTTACAAGACCTTCGGCTCAAAAACATGTTTAATATTTCCAATCCACCAAAGTTCAAATCAAACAATGTTTCATGATTTACATGCATTCATTCTACGACTGTAGTCGGAGGAATAATCATCTTTCAAAATGACGCCCCTCACAAAAGCAGCATTTCAACTGAGCCAGTATCTATCCCGCAGTCTGCTATATTCCAACTATTTCATAAATTGGGATGTGAACAAAGCTCATTTTGAAGTTGTTCCTAGTTACAACACCATCCTCCCATTCTGCATCACTGGAGGACTCTTCACAGGGATTTTGTGGCCGCTTAGCATGGCCTACTACTTCCTCAAGGAAATCCGTTACCCAAACACAATCCCTCCGGATAACTTCCTCGCATTGGCGGTGGGCGCCGCCCCTTGCGCTCTCTGTAACGGTCTCAACTACACCTGCTTCAAGTGGAGAGTCGAAATCCATAATTATTTATCTTGGCTCGTCAAACCTGATCCCAAAATTCCCAAACCAGCAGCACCCAACCTTACCCATGTCGAAATATTCAGGCTGTACAAGGCGGAGCTCAAAAGATTTGTCAAAGCGGAAAAGTGTGACATGATTGGCATCTGCCTGGTGTCACTGGCCATCGTATTTACGCTTTGCCCCCTGGTCTTCGTTCCAGGATCAGTGGCAACCAGACTGGATCCATTTTCCTACTGGATGCACTCCTCCCTTCAATATGACGACTGGTCTCTCTTTGCCGCACTACCAGTTCGGGTTAGCGCCTCAGTCGCTGGAACATTAATTGTTATGGAGGTGACGAGGTGCTTCAGAGTGATATTTTCGATAATGATTGTCATTGCAACGGTCAACATTCAAACACTTTGGCGAATATGGCGTATCTCCCGGATTGACTTAAAATATGGTCTTAAATGCTACAAAGTTTTGTATTGTGCTCACCTGAGGTTTCTACCGGCGGCATCCTCACTTCTTTTCGTGTCTTACCAGTGTGGCATGGGAATTGCCATCATGTCTCTTGTTGGCACAATCGTGGGGTGGAGACATGTGTCGCCAATGCTTTACTGGGTGAACCCGTTCATGGCCGTTATCACTTTAGTTATTATCGCTCTTATTGTTCCGGGTGGAGCCCTGTCTGCTAATTTAAGCGAGAAAATGATTTCGGAGTGGAGGGCCAGAGTGGGGGAATTGAGAGGGGTTCGTAGGGAAAAAGTAAGGCTGCTCAGAAATCTTCATTCCCTGGCTTTCTATGTAAGGCACATGGGCTATTTTGAAAATGAATTTAAAATGCGAATGCTCTCTACAATATTCTTTAAAACGGTTGATATCGTTTTACTGTTTTTTCGAAATATGTAAAATGCATTTAAGACGAGAAACATACAGCAAAATTTCATGCTTTTAATATGAAATTGTCATATCACGGAGCAAGTGTATTTGGTACTTTAAAATCCCAATAGTTTAACGCATTTATTATTAGCACTAATAATAAAAAAAAATAAAGCTTGTGTTTATGTTGCATTTAATTACGTAATATATTGATCTAAATGGTTACTGGGGTGAATATGAACTGAATGAATGTTACTGCTCTGCTGTGAAATGTGTATGTACCAATAAAACATCTTAAAGTTCACAAGTCACGTAAAAACTCGTTCAATCACTCAATTCTTAGGAAAATAGTATTACGCTTGTTAACTTGTCAACGTTAAACAATGAATGTGAATGATTAACATGCATTTTTTATAGCCAGTCGTTGAGTCGTCGTAGTACTAATTATTTAGTGCGTCAGAATTACAATCAGACTCGGGTTTAAAATAGGTATTTTTTTAAAAATGCTTTTACTGCTTGACTTGAGCTCACGAACATGATCATCGTTAAACAATCAATTCATTATCAACATGACCCTCTTTTAAAACTAATTAATAGCTTATTTTTTTGTAATTTGACTTCATTGTCAGTAAGGACGAAATTATGGAGTTTGGAAATTTGTGATTTTGTTGGCATTCAGCTTTTCATTCTTCATTCTTTCGGTATCGGTACATATTCCCATTATATTTTTCATGCAACAACACACGCTCTGTATATCTGTGTGTGTGGATTGAGCATGTAACTTCAGCTAGCTGAACAAAGAGAGTTTTATGAACTGCGTGATGGGGAAACGTGAGATGCACAGTAGAAACAGTAGTAATAGATGATGCGAGATGGGATTTTACATTTTATGGGAAAGGAAAGTATTTTGTAGTCATGCAAGAGGTGGGGCCAGTCCCAATTCTCAAAAGCTGTGCAACACAAATTCAAAATAAAACCATTAACCAAAATATTGCGTACACAAATGTTGGTTTTAAATGAGCCCCGAATAGCTCTACCATCAAGGTAACTTAAATTAATAATTATACCAATTAATTACATTAATACAAGTTAAGTACATATTTGATAACAGATCCTCGTGTGCCATACATATTACTATCAGAGTAATACAAATTAAATTTACACAAATACGAATATGATCAACACTACGTCTATTACGCACTATAATTTTGAGTAAAACTATTAATTTTTATTTGTGCACTACGTTGTGAAGGAAATAGCAAAATTTCATAATTTTAATATATGCTACGCTATATTGTCATGCTATCTTGTAACAATTGTGGTTATCACTTTACCATTCCAATACCTATTTTAACATAGTTAATAATAGTAAACAAAGGTAAAAATTAAGATTTTAATTTGGACGACGCGCGACGACGAAGGATGCAAGACTCGTCAATTGTGCTCACCTCTATCCTCTCCCCTTCTCTCTCTGCTCTCATCTCGGCTATGTGCATCCACTCACGCAACGCATCCCCTTTCCCCTTATTACTGTGTACTGTGTAGTACTGTGCACGCACGCACTGCACTGTGCTCTTGTGTGTGTGTGTGTGTAGCTTCTACCTCTTCTGCTCTGCATTCCCTCTGTGCATTTCTCGCACTGTGTGGAGTAGACAGCAGCTGAGACAGTGGACAAGAAAAATATAAACAAAATATTATATTTTTTAGAGTTTGACGTAAATCCATCAAATTCTTTTCGCCATTTTAATTTAATTAATTAACATATTAATTAATTATAACTTGAGAGTTTTCTTTTTATTTAAAATCATCACCACACTCCAGTTGAAATGGACAAGTCGGGGTTAGTCCCTTGTCTCACCTGCCAAAGCCTAGATACTCGAAATGGCTCACGAAAGGGTGGGGGAAAGAAAGGAGGTCAAAGTTTGCCCATGTTTGTTCTCAACACCCTCCTCAAATTCCCAAAGGAGGAGTGCGAGTCCCTGATTAAGGGCACTGGGCTGAAAAGGGGGGACTGGTTTGTCCTCTGCAAGCCCTGTGGGGAGGTGGTGAACAACGCGGTGAAGGTGCATCAGCAGATTGTGAAATTGGAAAGGCAACTGAGCACATTTCGGGGGGAGGTGGAGTGCCACTTGAGGCAGAGTTTTGGCACTCAGGACGAATCGGGGAGGGGGGATGGGGCTAATGCGAGGAGGCTGGTTCGAGATTACTTGAAAAGTAAGTGTAATTAATTGTTGATTTTTTTGGATGCAAATATTCAATAATTGATATGTAAAAAATAATATTTGTTTTCTTATATTTTGGGAAAATAGGAAGCCTCCAAAATGACACCAGAAGACTTGTTAACAACATTTCCACCCCAAGGGCACTCAAGACGGAGGTCCACCAGCAATTCATTGCGGTTGATGAATACCCATGTCATTTTGTAGAAGCAGTGTCATCTCCTCCCCAAAACGAGGCGTCTACCTCCGCTTGTGTCACTGCCAACTCTAGTGGGGTCATGTATACCACAGGAAATTCGCCAGGTGACATGAGTATTTATTTTCAAGGGGTACAACTGCCCAGGTAAAATACTTATATTTTAATATTTTACACGTATGTATAGGATGATATAAGTATCTATTTGATTGTACAATATGAATGAGTGTAATTAGTAAACTAAAATACTTTTTTCTCCTTTTTTGTAGTGGACCACCTCAACAATTTGCAAGACCAGGACTACCAGGAGTTATCCCTCCCCCCACAGTATACAAATGTCAACAATGTCAGTTTCAAACAGACAGCTACTCCCTTCTCTACGATCATTTGAATAGGCACAAAGTGCAGGCTAGTGCGCCAGCGCCACCACCACCTGTCAGCGCCGCCGCCGCCGCCGGCCCAGCTCCCCGTTCCAGGGGGGACATGATTAGTTGTGACTATTGTCCCAGAATGGACGAAAAGAAGCGGATTTACAAGCACATGAAGGAGGCGCATGCAGCCCAACTTGGAGGGAAGCTACTCAATTGTCACCACTGCGAGCGAACATTTCTCTCTCCGCACGGACTCCAAGTGCACATCAGAAACTGTCACAGTAGCACCGTCGACGGAACTAATGTTACCAAACACACCAAAAAGTTAATTTGCAGTCATTGCGGGCTCCGAGTTCCAAATGATAAAACGCTAAAGTTGCACATGAGGCAGGTGCACGCCCAAATGTATAAGTATTTATGTGAATTGTGTCACGCCATGTACAAGAGTCCCTCAGGACTCAAGGCGCATATGGGGGTGGTGCACTCCAAGGAGAAGAAAAAGTGTCAGTATTGTCATATTGAGTTTGGGTGTGACAAGTATTTGCGAGATCATTTGACCAGATACTGCAAAAAAGTGACGTGGACTAGAAAATGATCTTGGGCTCAACGCCAACAACAGCAGCAGCAAACAAAACGAAAGAAAAAATAACAATGTTGAAGACTCGAGAGATCACCACACGTCTGCGTCTATATATGTATATACAATTTTAGGAACAGCAGTCAAAAAAACAACTAAAAATGACTAAAACTAGATGAGCCCTCTAGATAATTATTACAACTTACACAACTTATTTTTGTATTGAGTGAGTATACATTTAATATTGAATTACCTATATGTAAAAATAAATTAAATTCTCAAGTTTTTGCTGTGAATGTATAATCCACTCCATTCACTATTCTTTATTATTTGGAGTCATTCGGAGTTGCAGAAACCACCAGAGGGTCGAGTGAGACACGGGTTTCCAAACGTGTTGTGTTGTATGACATATGGCTCATCATCACTCGGGGAAGTACTGGACGGATGGACCATATGAATGACCATGAACCTCTCAGTAGAGTAGCTCTAAACGAGACATGGATTCATGAATAGAGCAGGTGAAGGTGACAGGGCTTGACATCTGTCATCTGTCATTGTCAGTATTTCGTGTATCCCGAAAGTTCATATTTTATAACTTTATACAATTTCCAATTTTTTGTAAGCCCATATTATACATCGACTTTATTACGTCACTCCCACTCGACCCATATCGCACTTCCTCTCCTTCTGCAACATTGACACATAAATTTGAGAGAAGGGAATTGCATACACCTAGCTAGGTAGGTAGGTAGGTATAATACGCTCCCCCTGCCTCCATATACTCCATCCTCTATCCATCCATCCATCCATACACATTCCTTTGCACATTCTTCTTATGGAATTTTGACTGCTTATATAGGCACACTAGCTATACCACATAATCTGTGTAATCTTACACACCACCACCTTATCTTACCTTACACATCCATGAATGCTCCAAGATAGATCATCATCATAGACTGACAAAAATAATAATTAATTTGCATACATAAACCCACAAAATGTATATGGCAGAAGAATAGAAAACGGGAATCGGACTCTGATAATGAGAGTTGCATTTTTTTGATTGGAATGGAATTGGGTGGGATGGATATGGGAACGGAGGTTCTGCTCTGTTTGATTTGATTACATTCAACATGCTTAATAGTAAATATGCATGCATTTAACTCCAACAGGAAAACGTCATAATTACGTAATGTAATACGCCTCGTGGCGTAGTAAAAGGTAGGAGGAGTTGGAGTGGAGTCACCTCACCACGAGTCACCGAGAGAGTCTGATTAAATTACGAAAGCATCAGGCAGAGATACACAACAGACGCGACGTACGTGTATTTGGCTTTTGGTGGTTTATGCAGAACCTAGTTGTATTGTGCTGTGGTGTGTGTGGTAAGTGGTACCAAAATTGTGGTGGCATAGCATAATTATTCACTCCAAAAGACTCATTCTTATATTTTCCAGTTCCCTCTGTCCAACTAAATCTGCAGGAGTTTTTTTTGTAGAGAAAAAACAACTAGAAAGGCTGAAGGTCAAGAAGAGTTGGTGCTTTGGGAGGTTGGAGGTCAGACAAGGTACGACATACAAAATAAAAATGAAAATATATTATAATATAACAATTATTAGCAAGCTGAAGAGGTTAAAAAAAAAGCGACAAGTGACAGGTTTTTTTTTGAAATTTTAAAATTTAGCTACTCAATTCCAGTAGTTGACAGTAGTGGTAGTACTACTTTGTAATTGGTGATATCGGTTACCATTGCCAGTGATTGGCGTCAGTCAATGTCAATTACCACTTAAAAGCGAATTACCTATATAGCTATTTTATAATTTAATATAACGTTATTGATTGTCATTTTGTCAACAAAGGTGAAAGGTGAAAGGTGTTTTCCTCGCATTAAATTAATCTGTCAACACAAGTGACAAGTGACTGCCGGCCGGCCGACTGGGCAAAACAACAAAATGGATGATGATGGCGTTTTCTTGGTAAATAACTTCAAGTTTGTCTGGGAAGGTAAGATTGATATTTATTTTTATGGAAAAGGCAAAATTGGCAATACTCATTATGGTTAAATTGAAATCATTAATTAGGCCGATACAAGGTGTACATTACATGTAATGTTCTTCTTGTCTTGTACAGTTCAAGGAGGTAAACCCCGACGAAAAAAGACCCACTACCGGACTGACATCCCATTCCACTGGCATCAGAACTACAGCAAGGAGAGGGAACCCCTCCTGGAGGATTACTCCTCCGAAAAGGAAAATCTTACGAAAATTGCGGAAAGGATGTGCAACACTAATTTCCCTTTGGAGATGGACTCGTAAAAAAGTTTTCTTAAATAACGATGAATGAATTTTACAGTAATTTGTATATTTTTAAGAGGGCAGTGAATTTTTATGTCGTAATTAAAGGTCAGTGGCAATGAGCATCCAGAGGAAATTCTCGACTTCTGTGCACGACTACTTGGTCTCTTTTCATGTCTTCCAAAAGAGCAAACTTTTCCAAAACATCCGGACGGTTTTCGAGGATATAATAATTGAAGATTACCTTGCAGCTTTCTGAGGAAGACTCCCTGATATCAACTAAGCTAGGTAGGTTGTATTGTAGGTTTCAATAAATGAAAAGTTTTGGAAAAATTACTAGTATTTCGTATTTTAAATTGCTTGCATGTTAAACTGGATTGTTGGGTGGGATATTTAATTGTATTTTGCTGATTTACAGAAATAACGCTGTCGGCCGAGAAGGATGATGACACCATTACTGAGATGTTTCCACGTCTGGCTGGTTTCACAACCAACCGAATCCTCGGATCAGGCCGAAGCGTCAACGGAAATTTAACGGTACAGGTGTCAGGTAGGCGAAAGCCACGGTACATGCGGGTCGCAGACACCTTCAACATTAGTGACGAGTTGTATGAATGGGACAGGATCTGATTGTGTGTTGGTTGCTGAAAACGACAAGGAGTTTCCTTGTCATATGGCCATTTTGAAGTGTAAGCTAATTTTTAATTTTTATTATTGGAAACAGCGAAAGCTAAAATAAAAAAAAAATCTTGTTCTTCTTTACTGGTCACTTTTATCCTTATTAACAGTGCACAGCAAAGTGTTTGCAACCATGCTGGAGAGTAAAATGACGGAATCTGTGACCCGGCGTGTGACCTTGTCCAAATCACTGAGCGAGAGTGGATTAAGTGCTCTTGTGAAGTTTCTCTACCGCTGGGATACAGGGGATGCACGGGATAACTTCGGGGTGGCCTTTGAGCTTCTCCAATTTGGACACCAGTTCGAAATAAAGACTTTGGAACAAGCCATGATGGTCCTGTTTAAGAAGAGCTGCTGCAAGTTGAAATTAAGCAATGGATTTGTTGACATGGAGGACCTGTTGGAGTTATTTGTTTTCGCACAAAGTGTTGGAGAAGAGTACGACTCGCTGGCCGAAGCTATTATGAAAGTGATCAAATTGTATGAAACATTGTTTATAATCCCGTTTTTTCTGAAATGTAAGCATACGTGTTAGTTAATTACTTTAATTCTGAATTTTTTTTATATATATATTGCAGACGCCGGTCTCAGCTCGACGGGAGCGAGTATTTCGAAACTTTGTTCAAGAAAAACCCTGACATTGCCCAGAAGTTGTGTTTGATGGCTTTTAATTCTTAAGAACGAGAACAACTCGGCGGTGTACTTGAGAGTGCTTTATGTTAGATTTTAGTTGTAAGTTAATTGCATTTTCTTGTCATCTTCTGCTCATCTTGTGTCATCATGTGTCGTGTCGAAGGTGATGGTGACTATTGATTTAAGACAATGGGCAATAGCTGTTAGTTTAAAATGGATACAAATGTTAGCCCACCTACCTGCTAGTAAAGATAGAGCAATAACGCTCATAGTTAGTCGATAATTAAGGTTAAATTATTTTAATACTGGAATTCCCGTATTCTATTATCAGTATGTATGTCTGTATAGGTGTGAGGTGTGATATATTACGTAACAGTAACACTACTCTGGCCATGAATTACTTCAACAAAATATGAAATAGTTGTAACTCCACATTGTTCCAGTGCATAATAAATGATACATCTGTTGTCTGTCTTTTCGAATTAAATCCGATTTTGATCTTTATAAAGTGTAATTTTTAATAGTGTACATATAGTCTTTCAACCGTTGAGCACATCCCACTCCCACCAGCACTCTACATATTATTATTAGTATAATGTTAAGTCAGTAAAACATACAAAAATGCTTACATTTACTTTCTACTAGCTTTCCTGCTTCCTTCAAAACTGT
>JAANSN010005327.1:0-12694 GCA_036850665.1 Dicranocentrus wangi | reverse complement strand
TAGTCCCGCACATATGATTACGATTCAAGGGGTTCACAAAATAGCAATGGGAGAAGATTAAAAAGAAAAATCGTGATTATCGGATTTCTTCGCTGGAGGGATGTGTTGATGCGTATAGTGCATACATATAGACAGTAGCTGGTCTGCTCTGCTCTACACTCATGGACAACCTTGTGTCTGCATTGCATTCCTATACATGCGGGCGGTTACATTTCTTAATAAAATCCTAAGCTGCATCATATTGCATTGTTTGTTTGCTTTGATCCTGCACCTACAATTGTAAAGACTAGGAACTGGGAAATCCAAGGAATATATATGTGTAAGTACAAATGCTTTTTTGAAAATCTAGACGAGCTCATTTCAGTTTCTGGAGCCGGTTTCAATAGGATGAGGCCATGTTCAATTAATTGTTATCGTGTAATATCTTTTCAGAGTATTCTATTTCACCGTCTGATCCTTTTCTACAGTAATCCTTATGTTCTTGTTCTTAATGTTATGGCTCCTCACTTCCCCCAGCTCGTGAAAGCAATTTATTATTGAAATGATGAGATGTACACTCGAGTTGAAAGTGATGCTCACGATTTCTTTCATAAAAGCTGTCTGATCTTGTCTGATAAAGCACTTTAGCTTTGTACTCTCCTGGTACAACTAAAGTATGTAATGTACCTTACGAGCGAATGCCATGCCACGGTTTTGTTCTACATAGATAATGATTGCTCTGCGAGGTGTAGACGCAGCGATGGACTAACAGCAACACCATACATACCTTTTTGAAAGTCCCAAGTTTCCAAGTAGTTGACCCAAACAAACCTAATAATTATCGAGCGTACGCAAATCCTCAGGTATGTAGGCCAGAAAACTCGGATATCCTGCTGACATTAACATGTTTTCTAGTTTTTACAACTAGAACATAGTGATCTTTCTTTTGTACTACTTGTTAATGTTGTGAATGTTAGTTTCGAGTATCTTGGAATACTATTGTACTACCAAGATGTGACCTTAAAATCGCTCTAATTCGGGTTTTATGTGTGTTTCCATCTCATCCCCGCCTAAGTGCTAAACGTCCGATGATAACAACTTCTTTGGTGAAAGAAGAGGTGAAATAGGAGAAGGCCATTTTCTCAGAAATCCTCATTATTCTCAATCTGGAGCGTATGGCAGTAGGCCAAATAATGCCAATATTTGCATGTCGATCAGTCACGTTGAAAGCGGAGAGGAAGTCTTTGAAGAGCTACTTCCTCTCATCTCATTCAGATAATAAGCATTTTAACCCGGTAGAATACCAATTTCTAATATCCCGTTTCAAGGCAAATAGGTTTTCTAACTTAATTATGCTAATGATGCTTTTTGGGTTGCTCTGCCTGCAAAATCCACTTTGGGATGTAATCTTAATGAATAAATGAATCTAATGCGAACAGACTGTATGTGCCATGCACATATGTGCACCAGTGCAAACTGCAAACTAATGTTCCCGAAACATAAGGTACATGGATAATCAGGACTTTTGCCAAAATGTTCTGAATTCAATGTCGATTTTGACATTTCTCTCATGCTCTGCAAATGTATCCTTGAAAATCCTTTTTACTATCATTGTCTCACGCATCAATTTGCCACCAAGAAGCATCTGGCCATTTCTACCAGACATCAAGACATAAAAATGAAAAAGAATGACAAAAGCTAGCCTAATATATCATTGTGGAATGCAGTAAAGATTGGTTAATTTAGCAAAATGAGTAAATTCATCTTCTTAACTGCTTACGGATTATTTTTATTCAGAACCCATAAACCACAGGAAAAGTACTTTCCAAAAACTTTCTTATGGCAAAAACGTTCCTTCTATTGTATAGATCTGTAGAATCCCGTACGAATTCCACATTTTAGGTCATGTCACATAGACTTAACGACAACGACGTCATACTGCAGATCTTGACTTCTGATCCCGTCGTATAGGATTTCTAGTCTAGTTCACTTTATATCCCTCAAGCTGACAGTATGAGGACATTAAGACAAAAAATAAGGGAGAATAGACAAAGTTGACAAAATACGAGACAAAGCTGAAGTGTTTGTGAAAGCAATGCTGAGAGAATGATGTGAACTTATGCAAGCGTAACTATCCAATGGCCACAGGAGTGGCACGACCTGGTCATAATATTCTGCTTTTCTGAACTAGATATCCATTCCTTCCTCCGGAGATTCCCACCTAGTTTGGCCAATCATTGCATATTATTTGCGAAAGTACTATTCATCATCTCACATTTTGGGTGTCTGCCGGTAAGATACCTAGTTTCAATCAAAATGCATTTCACATGGGTATGTCATTTCGTGCCACCCCCGCCTACATACAATCTATTTCACTTTTATAATACAACCGACATACTCGAGTTTTAAATCAGAAATTGCAAAAGCCTTTTGAAATCCCAAATCTAATCTTGCCACTCTAAAGAATCCGAGATTAAATATACGAGTTGATGATATACCCAAGCCAAAATCAGCATTGTTTTCCCATGTAACGGAAAAAATGCCGAAAATAGGCTGAACATGAAAGGGGCTTGCCATGTGTATTATTATTACGTGGCATTGGAATACTTTTGGCTTTGCCAGCATCATATCATTGAGAATGGAACACACAGAGTTGAGGTCTCCATACATTATATTTTGGCTGTTTGCAACGCTGTCACAGAAGTGGAGAAAAATATGGATCTTCGCCAAAATGGCTTGTGTAACACTACATGTGTATAGCTGTTTCCATTACTTGGATAAAAACCACCATAAAAATGTATTTTCTAGGTTTTCCCAGAGCAAAGTAGAACATCCTAATATAATATAGTATGTAGATATATATTATGTAACTGATGTACGTTGGTGTACTACTCCATCCAGCATTGTTGAAAGACAAAGCTGTCCCGTGTAGAGTTAACTTGTGTGTTTGTTCCGCGATTTCTTAGAAGAAAATAGTATTTTATTAAGCACCATTTACTCGTTTACATTGTAATATGGGGTGTCTACATGACTAACATGTTTTCCAGCAAGTCCAGCTTCTTTCTGCACGAGCCCAAGCTACAGAGGACGAAGATCGGTCGACAAACTCTGGAAAATCTTAAACTTTTTGCTGCTTTTATAGCTACATTTGTTTGAAACTTTTGCTTGCTATGTATAGACGATGTAGAGAGAAATACGCTGTGTTAGCTATACTTGGTCTATAAACCATGATGGAATAGAAGAGGAAGGCATTTTCATTCATTTTATAAAAGTAAAGTGCACCCAGTGAATATTATTATGCGGATACAGGAGCAGATACAAAAATACTGTGTAGATATAAATTTTATCAGCGATTACGATCAGGAGCACTGGAGTAAACTAGTGCAAACAGGGTTTGTCTATGGGTATAAGATCCGTTTCCTAGTTCCATTTCTGCTGATGAAATGTTCAGATCCATATGTACATCATGTAGGTACATTTCGTTCGAGTAGGGAAAGTGTGTAGAAATAGCTGCGGCTCCAGGAAGACTGGAAATGGAAGAAACATGGCATCTCACCAGCCTTCACCCAAAATTGCTCATTCCTAAAAAAAGTGAGCAAGTTTGCTTCTGTCTGCAGATGTATACCACATAGGTTTTTAGTCAGTAAGTATGTGTACACCATGTATTCTTAGCATCTTCTTATGCAATGCCTTCCAACGGAAATCAAAACGCTTTTTATGCTCATCTCTACCCTTGATACTCTGATACTTGTCCACATGGCAAGCAAGGACAGCCAGTTTTCAGGTTGAGATGCCAGAAATGGGAAATTTTCAGCGGGGAATTTTACGTACCAAAATGAGCAAAGTGTGCTGACAAAAAATGTGTAGGCCAACTGGTCGAGAATTACTTTATTTAACTGACTTAAAGTGCGGAACTCCCACGCACCATATACGCGAATAGGGTAGAGTAGAATATTAAATAAACTACTCTTATAATACTAATGTCTTAAGTACAATCCCAAATACCGAAGCACATGTACCTATTTAATTTTACTTGATACTACTACTATACTCATTTCCGTTGCACTGTACCAAAGAGTTTTTCTGCTTTTTCAATTACAATTATATCTCGCAAACGTTGGAATTTTTTGTGGTATGCACATGATTTAGGTACACCTTGACAGAGACGATGGTGCTCGCACCACCACAGCTCGCCCTTTCTTTGAGTGAAGAGCCGATGAATAGTAGGGTGCAATTTGTCACGGCGAATCCTCAATTCAACCAACTTTGCAGCCTTTATACCTATGCCATGCCTCCCCGTAGTTCCCCGCTTGCTCCAGTGCACTTTCAAAAGGTTGTATATTTGTATTTTGCCCGTCAAGTGTCCTCTTACAATGTCTACAGTGGAGCTCTTTTGAAATTCATGCTTTCCTTTAAAAAGGAACTGTACATCCAGGAGTACTTTTTACGGTACTTCAGTTGATCCACAGTGAATTTTTTATTGAAGTCTAACAGTTTGTGTGTTTATCGTCATAAAAAATACCCTTTCCCTTCAGTGAAACTAAACTTTGACACTTTGTATTTTTTTATCTCATTTTCCGAAGTGAAATAAAAAGGCACAATGTGAACTTTCTGAATGAATGGCGGATGTGATGTATATGAGCGTGTTACGTAAGTGTTTTATTGCTTTAAACTAACTTTACACTCGCTCGTGTGTACACATTTTGTAAAGTATGCATCACTGCTTTTCTGCCACTTTTGGTAATTCATGCGGAAAGAAGTGAGTGGAGCGAATGGCAAAGTTGAATGAATGAATTGCACTGTCTTGCATGCTATGCTATGCTATCCCTGGTGGACTAACACTTTTACTGGGACCGCCGACAATCCTTTTTCGCTGTTTGTACAGCTCTAATTTGTTCAAGTTTGGTAATGTTTTTTGTTCCACTTTAAACTTTGTTCATATGTAGACATCCCTTTTTTCCAAGATCAAGTAACAGCGGTCCAAATTCCTAACCTAGTGACAAGTGCAAAAATAATGTGAACTATGGTTTAACAATATTCATAGATGATCGGGCACATTTATCTTATACGATATTGTAAAATTCTCCGATTTCACCAAGCAAGCGATCAATTCTCAACCCCAATTTCTTACGTTTTTTTTTAGAAAACCGTAAAGTCAAAAGCTAAGCATGTACGCATAATTAGAATCATTACCATTATGCCGTCAACCATTGCAGGGCAGGGATAAATATACACCACTAACCGGTATTAAGGTAATGGAAGTCAACCCTGGTTTAAAATGAAACGAAGCATACGGGAAAACAACAACAAAGCATAGATCAACCACATGGAACCTTCTACAAAGACAGAAATGACACCATAGCATGATGGCTACAGTGTTTATACTGGTCGGGAAATGGAAGAGTCACCATACAGACGAACGGCAACATCAACCCTTCCACAATCTCTCCAGTTTCGTTGAAATAAACCCCTCGTTCCCCGCTTTAGTACACCGCACCGATTATTATTATTATTACATGAGAAAGGGAACAGCTTACATGCACGAAGAGGATGATAATGATGATGATGACGAGATCGTTTTGTCAAAACTATGCATGGTATTATAGATGGGTAGTTATCTGTAATTTTTTGTTAGGTATTACAAGACCGGCTCTTAAAAAAGTAGGGAAATTCGATCCCTTCCATTTCATAATTTGAGTTGAGTTCCTTTTTTTCTATTTTGCCGAGGGAAAACCAATGCCACTAACCTAGGGTTACGTCGTGTTCACACAGATGTGGATGCATAAATAACACTGTAACGAAGCGGGTGCAAGTTCCAAACACAAAAATCCATTTGGCTTGATGAATGTGGAATTACTGTTTGTAATGAAAATACTGCGACGCGGTGGCAAGTGCAAGTGCTCTGGAGCATGAGAACCGGGGAAATGGTATTAGAGCCAGAGTTTCAATCAACTGAAAATTAACTATTCCATTTCATGTCATGCGTGGTGGTAGCATTTCCGATATTTTTCTATATGTGAAGTTTTAAATATAAACATGATGCAAATGAGAGTAAAAGGAGGGTTTCGTGGTTCAACCGGTTTTTAATATGATTTTGGTGTGGACTGTGGAGCAGTCATCATCAGCCAGGAACTATCAACGAGGAATAATCTGGGGTTGACCAGCATTGATGCTCATCATCACCCGACGACTCTGCTGTGCGCTATGTGTCTATGCGTCTGCTCTGCTTGATAAAGTTGATGAAAGAAACCTGACAAATCGTAAAAAATCTAATTTTTATGCATGAATGAAACGTTATAATGATACTCAAATGCCCTCCATTGACGCTTTTCACTTGATGGTGCTATTCCAGAGTGAGGTTTTCGATTAAAATATTTTGGACAGAAAAATTGAATATTGATAAACAAGGTTGGAATCTACGGTATTCGTTTTTCTGACTCATGAACTCATCATAAAGTTTCAGAAACGAATTGGAAAAGCGCCACACATGTTGTTTTGTTGCCGGCTGTAGAAAATGACACCCTGCCGCAATAACATTCCGTTATTTGTGCACTATATCTCTATATTTGTGGGGATACATGAGTATCGTAATATATGCAACTTTCGTTTCTGTTTATATTCTGTGAGAACTATTATGGCGTGCGTATGTATGTCCGTTTTGCTATGCCACAGTGGTGGGTATTTTTCTCCCCAGACGAAAATAAACTGGTACTCTGTTCCTCACAACGTTTCCTCCTCTTTGCGGTCATCTTTTCATGAAGTTGTGCTAAGTAAATCTAACTAGTCACATAAATCATATCTTCTGTGAAGTCTTGTAAGCAGCATTGAATCTCACTGGACAACCGGAATAGGAGGATTCATTATATCAGTGATTATATCCGACAGTGTAAATTCGGCATGTATTCCAAAACTGTATGTTTTATTTCGCTTTCATGGAAGACCACGAATATTACTGTCTGTTTCATATAATCAGCACCATCATCCCGCTCGTTCGATACAAATCCTGCAACGAAATCTGGACAAATTCTCGCTTTGTGTGAGGCTAACAAAAAAACCTCCTGTGAAGTACATGACGATATTTATGGGTTTAGATATTTGCTTGATGTCTACCAACATGGAAAATCTCGTGTAACTGTAATCATCGTTATATCATTCCTTCAAGAATTTCTATCTTAGGATTCCTTCCGTCGTGCGGATAAAAAGTTGTGGTGGTGGTGTGTAATGTTTTTATTGAAATATACACAGTGAGGAATGGATCTCCCGCATGGAGTCATGATGACGGAACGTCACCGAGACACGACTCTGATACCATATTATCGCACGTCTTTCGTGGGTGCAACTTAAGGATTTTTAGCTTTGATGTATTTTTCATATGCCCCATGTTTTGTTGCCTTTGGCCTTGTCGTGCTGCACATTGCACTAAACACATTCTAAGGAAAAAAAACCCTGAATTAAGCTGCAGGCAGAGAGCTAAACTCGCCTTCCTTCTCAATTCCCAGTCAGCCTTTATATATTGTTGACAAGGTTGGGAGCAATGGGATCCATACATTTTTGGAACAGCACAGTGGAGTTTTCTTGATGAAAATGGATTAGGAAACTGATAAAGTCCAGTGAGACAAGGAGGCGGCTGACAGACCGCCAGCAAGAATGTGTTCCATGTAACGGCAACAGCAGCAAGATCACTGATACCGACTCGACCAGCCAACGAAATGAACTCAACCCTCCCAACCCCCTTTTTGAGTGTTACATATAGAGCGCTATTGTAAAATGTGCACATGCTTTCATAAATTAAATATTCCGGTTGTCTGTTCCAAGTTTCGGGGAGGGCATTAAAGGCACAAGACAAGTTTGGCAGTGCGTAACGCAAGTAAGACACAATGAGCTGGCTTCCGGGAGAAGGTCGTGTGTCGATCATTAGAGGGTACAAGGGTAAAATGGCGATTTCCAGGGAATGAAATGAAGGCTACTCGTGATTGCGCCTTGAGCATTATAAGCTCAAGCATAAAATACGGTGGCGAGGTAAACACTTGGAAATTAAGTGTGTATGTGTAGTCTACAGTGCAATGCCATAAACTTTTGGATCTTGTTGTGAACGCTCGTGCATTTTGATTATAATTGCACAAGAATATATATACAAGAAATGATGTGATTATTGCAACTAACTGAGAGTGTAATAAGTGCATGCATAAAATGCAACTCTGGTAAAACCATAAAAGCATTCTGGATTTTATTACTCCCTTCAACTTTTTCGAATACGGGCAAAGTTAAAGATCGACATCGACAGTGGAAAAACTTTTATTACCCATCCGGTCCACTCATTACCGCCTCGTTTGCTCACTTACAATGTAAATGTCATTCATAGGCTTACTGCCACGTATACTCAAGTCAACGATTTTCGCCCTGTCTTTCCGTTCACTCGTGAATATTGATTAGTTTCCTATTGCATAACACGTTATTACTACACTTTTTTACTGCTGCACCGAAAAACTAAAAGTTGTAATGTCTTCACTTCACTTCCACCAAAGCAAGTCAGGCGGAGTTTCGCTCTGCAAACATTAGCCGACAGAATGCAGCAAGAAAAGTCAAATGCAGTGTGGCTCATATGGAGTCACTAAATTATATCCTTTTTTTCTTGCTTTGTCATGGTCAAACTCATTTCCAGGGCTGGAACGACAAGTTTCAAAGCTTCACCTAATACACTTTCAATGTATACACACTGGTTGTTTCGTAGCTGATTGCTTTACTGATCGGTCATTCACTAGGAAGAAACACTTTGTACAAGCTAGACATTGTATATATATATATCCCCAGTAAAAGCAGAATGGGTGTGGCTCGAGTGTCATTCACTGCTAACTTATTACTTTTACTGGTTGGTATATGACGAGAGAAAAATCCTCCATGCTTTTTTTACAGATTCATAATAATAGCACATACATATAAAATAGGGATGCACACATGTTGATAAACCAGCAAAACTTTTTTTTTCCTGTTCCAGTAGTTAAGTAAGCAAAAGGAAGTTTGATGCTTGGAACAGGAGACAAGAAAAAAGTGGGTAGTATATATATGGTGCAGCCGGTACTCTTTGGGGAAAGATACTAATACTAATATTCTCTCAAATAATGACCAAAATGAATATGAGTTAAGCACGCGATTCCATTGATTATGGAGTTGCGGATGCGGATGGATACCTTCGATTGACTGTGTAACTGACGGACTCACTCTCTCGACGATTATATATGCTCGCGTTCGTGCAAGGTTGTCCACGCTTAATGGTAGTGGAACTGCATAATATACTTGAGTTGAAGGTATTATTAGGCACATGCCAAACCAAGGTGTAGTGTTCGACACAATGGTATAATTTTATGGAAATTCATAACATGAAAAAAAAACTAAAGTCACTATTTTTTATTCCAGTCTGCATAATGTGTTCATACATTATTGAGCTGGAGAAATGTTGGTGGAGACAAAACCCGAGGGAGTACGAGTTAGGCGGTTAGGCGTCTGGAGCCAGGGTACTGTTTGCAATTTAGAAATCGGCACGTGTGATACGAAAAACGAGTTTGTATTATAATCCACATCAGACTATGATTTAACGGTTTACGACCGGATATATGTTTTATTATTAAATTCCATTTTGACTGGCACTGACAGGTGTATCGCGAACAAAATGTGCAGTGTGGAAGGTGGATGCTCATCATACTGAAAATTGCATTTAGGGTGAACCTGACATTGGTCAAACTGACAGAGAATGACGATGAGAAATTGTACTGCACAAACATACAAAAAATATCGCTCGCAATCTTTCCCTGCTTTCTACTTTTGCCTTTTGATTTCATCCCCGAACCATTCGTTGATGTCATTGTCATCTTACGTACGTCAACTTTTACAGCTCGACAAATTTATGCCCCTCCATTTTACGCGCTTTACGCTCTTCCCCCAGCCTCATTCCTCTTCCGGTATCATGAGCATGAACTTTCCTTATTTCATCGTATCCCACTTGGCGTTTTCCAGAAAACATCCCTTTTTTCCCGAAGTGTTAGTGAGCCAAGCAGGCATCAAAAGTCCAATGGCCTTTACGCATTAGGTACATATATAGCTAGACGTGCATGCAGAAGTATGTCCAACGACCAAGAAAAACAAAGAAATTCCACTTGCACTCTCCACCGCTACCACTTTAAGAAACAAATGGCAGAGATCTTGTGGAATGCTCAACATGCCAAAGAACATCATCCCCTCGACCAATTTCATTTCTCTATTTTCGCTCTCCGACAGACAACTGTACCACTCCGGAATAAGCTACAAGTTTCTGGAGAAAGAGCGTGTTTTCTTCAAACAAGAATTCTCCGAGAATGGTACAGTTTGAGGAGACGGGATTAATTTATATATTCCTTCTTTGGCATGCTCTTGTTTTTTTACAAATGCCAATATTACTTCGCATTAAGTCCTATGAGAAAAGTTTACGATATTTTTTGGTGGTCCAATTTACCCGAGGTTCAATGTCAATGCTAAGTTGAATAGACGAGAAAGTCTGGAAAAGGGAATGCTAATGAAAACACGTTATATATTCTTAGGGTTTATATCCTAAGTATAACTGAAAGACTAAATGGCATATAGTATCATCATTGACATCTCAAGGGGAATCTTACTCACTCACTTGAAACAATAATAACACGCTTCCGTGTGCATACTCACATACCCACGCTGTGCACAACGAAACGAACAAATAAATTCAACAGGGAGGGTTGTACTGTAATAGGGTTTTGTTTTGTGCATTCCAAATTTTGTCGGCTGGACTGGAACTCTCAAAATGAATACTCCAGCAAAAAGAATACGCGAGAGTTGCACTTTTCCTATTGTATTATCATTCACCCCAAAATGAATACGTGATTTTTTACAAACTCTACATGGTTTGTAGGATTTGTAAATTCACAAAAAAGATTTGTATTTCTGCTCATACAAAATATGCCGTTGTCAGATTTCTTCACTCTTATTCCTTTGACTAGCTACACATTACACATGGTTTCCTTATGAAAAGGCTAAAATGCCCACAATAATTTTTACTTTTATTTTTATTGGACGAGGAGGGAAGCTCGCATTTCATCTTAAGAAAAAGTAAGCTGAAGGCATCATACACATAAAATAAATATACGGGCTGATACGGCCGGAGCGTACTACACAGCTCCAGAGACTCTTTTCGTGTTTTGGAGTCGGCTGGAGTTATGCTGCGGCGGAAAGTTAACTGATAACTGGAGACGAAATGCATTTACTTCATGGACATATTATCAGATACATAAAAAGATATATATATTTCTTTCTCGCTCTGCCACCACGAATGTCTCCCCCTTTCCCTATTTTCATTTCCTTTTACTACTGAAATGCACTTTTGTTATGATGAGGTTTTTAGGTGGTATGCTATGAATAGGAATGTAGGAGACAAGGCAGAAGAAGGTGTATGGAGGGGTGGGCAAGGCAGTTCACGGCGGTTCTCTAGTCAAATGCTAGCCAGAAAAAGGAGTTTAGTAATAAGGTTCGTCCCAAGATATAAAAGTAGTTACATGGTCTCAGTCTCGATGATAATGCAAAGCAATCCATAACGATATTATTAGTCATCATCATCATAATCGCCATCAGCAATTCACTGCTGGGTTGAGTATTTACGAGGGACGCAAACTGTCTCCGCGAGATTCCTCCCGATGATTACAAACTACAAATGAGTATGTCGTGTAATCTTTTTTTACGGACTGTGTGGTATGCTACCTACTATGTTCCTCCTGGACGGAACTGAATATTCATTATTTTTATACCATACAGTACTTACAAATAAACATTACAGCTTGTTCGATGTTCTCTCGTTTTTCTGGTGTAACACGAAAGACCTAGAACCTCATGATAACAATAAAGAATACATATGGAAAAATATTTAGGACCGTCATTTATGTCAAATACGTGCAGCACACAGCAAGATGTTTTCATTATTGCTCAGTGCAAAATATTGAACTAATTTGCCTCCATGGATTGACATTTTATATGTGAAAACAACACATTCAATAACAAAACCAAAAGGTTAGCTGGTGTTTTGATAAAATGAAATATTATATGTTTACTCTAAACTTCCAAACTTTTGTATGAATCTGTATTTCACAACAATGCCCACTTCCATGTCAGCACTTGCAGACAGTACCAGACCTTGTGGATAACATCACAGGGAATGTGATTCTGGATCGTGACAAGCGAGTGAGCTGGTACTGAGCCGAATCAAAATAAAATGTGGTAGAACGCCTTTGAGCACTCCTACATTCTCTTTGGCCGCTACTAATAAAAAACTCAAGTAGCACCCTAACCACTACTCCAATAAAGTTTTCGGTATACATTGCACATTTCGTTACAGTGCATCCAATTTCTCATTGATCTAATGCATTTTGGTACACTGGACTCTGGAGAAGAGAACGACCAATCCAAAGAAAAACTCAACCTAGTTCCAAACTGTCTGTTTTTTTGGAGTTACATCAACCACCCCACCAAAATCTAAACCAGTCCATTGCACATCTTTCAGAATTGACTAAAATAATATAAACCACATGTTTGTCGACTTGTGTTGCCGACGCTTTCAACATTTTATACCGTTTTTTTATTCCACCATCAGCCTTTCATCAACAGCAATCAGTGTCCATGATGGTGATGTGAATGAGGGAAATAAACTGCATTCGAAGAAAAT
>JAANSN010005326.1:0-12697 GCA_036850665.1 Dicranocentrus wangi | reverse complement strand
CGCTCATTTGGGAAATTTATTGTTCGCCAAACAACAAAGAAACAACAAGAAAACAAAAAACCGCTCATTTGGGCGGTTTATTGTTAGCCAAAAATAACAAGAAAACAATAAACCGGTCATTTGGGCGGTTTATTGTTAGCCAAAAAAACAACAAGAAAACAATAAACCGCACATTTGGGCGGTTTATTGTTAGCCAACAAATACCAAAGACGAGGCAGGTCAGTTGGGCGGTTTATTGTTAGCCTTTTAGCCAACAACAAAGACGAGGCAGGTCATTTGGGCGGTTTATTGCTAGGCATGCATGATCTGATGGCCAAATAACAGGTCATTTGGGCGGTTTATTATTAGCTAATACAATAAATAACAGGTCATTCTTAACACCTTGTCTGTACGTCGGACCATGGTAGTCGTTGATGTGAACACTAAAACCACAACCACAAAATATATCAGTAGCAATTATTTGTTGTATTTAGATTTCCAGGAAATGTGGCTCTACTTAAACTAACCTCTGTCTGAGGTTGCGCAATTTGATAGCCTATAGGAACTGCCACTTGGACTAAGCAAATTTGCTACTGGCTGTCCTTTCCTGTCACCACAATAGCCCGTCTTCACAACGGCACGGAAGATGCCATCCTTTGACCTAATTACATGAAGTTGAAATATGTTTCAGGATAGAAAATTCAAGTCTCAATGGACCCAGAAAAATTCATTGTCTGTTCCATTACGCCACTTACTTCTAAATCCATTATTAGCCCAGTCCGCCCTATCGTCAAGCCGGATTCCTTGTTTATGGCCCCGCACAATTTCCTGGGTCATCATGGGCTTTCAAGTGTACCAAGTAGCTTTCAAGTAGACTGTAGACATTTTGTCTTTATTCTTATAATACTCCACAAAGGTGATCCTACCTTTCTTCGTATCAACCTCGACCAAACAGTCGGGCATGCAATATGGAGCTGCTTCTACCTCCATTTGCTCAACTCCCTCCCGTCCCGATTCACCAGTCGCAGAGCTTGACGCTTGTTATTGCATACACTTCGACCCCTTGCCTTGCCTTCCTCGTGACCGCGTCCACCCTGAGGATTTTCTGGGTCCATTTTGATCGTTTTCATATTATCGCCCTTTGACAAAATGCCCTCGACGCATTTACACCTGAATATATACGCACGCAGACCAAGAAACAACTTAAAATACAAAAATACAATTGCTCATTACTGATTATCCAAAGACTATACATACATGCTTTTATATAATCTTTGCTGATTATCTAAAAACACAACAACCGGTGACATGACATGACGTCGCCGGTACTTCAAATAAAATATATCCACCCAGAAGAAGGTGGAATCTTTGCATCTCCCATGATCGTGACGCAATAATTTAAAACCAAATTGCATGAAAAACCAGACCAGTGTCAAAGGAATTCATATGACAAAAAGATAACACTTGAGACATGATGAATTGTACACTATGTACATACAACAAAAATCACGGTATACATAACCCTGCCACCTATTCGGTAAGTGCTGTACTGTTGTGCTATGGCACAGACAGAGAGATGCTGGAAAAAGCCTAAATCAAGGTATATTCTTTTTTTTCACAGTGAATTGCATGCCTTGCATTGCACTATTGCAGTATATAAGTAGTAGATAGAACCCTTTCCTTTCATGTTTTGTATGGTAGGGATTTATAGGGATCGCATAATAATATCGCATATATAGAAGATTGAACAGCTATAGGTTATATAGGTACATTTTATACCTAAGTATTTGGTGAACGAAGCCGAACCGACGAACAGATGAGAGATGAATTGCTTATGGATTTTAAGGTATATCAAATCATCATTCTCATCATAGGTAACCAAAACCAAACACATCCGAATCCGAAGTAAAAAAAGAGACAACAGATCAATAATAATAGTAATAATATTCGTAGAAAAAGTAAATGCAAAATAAATCCAAAGTAGTGTACCTCTTGTAAATTTATATACTATTTGTCACAGGTGGAAGCGTTAGTTAGCTCAAGTTTCAGTTGGATTTTTAGTAGTGCGTCGCGTGTCGCGTCCAGTGAACAATAATACTCCATAAAAGAACAGTTGTTTCGTAGTATCTCTCATCTTTTAGTTGTAACAAGATTTGAGTAGTCGTCTATCGGAGTTAAGGACCGGATAACCCTAATAATTTGTGAATTGTTGAAATAAGTTGTAAATTTTTCGCGAGTCGAACTGCGCCACTTTTATATCCCTTTTTTAGTTAAAGTTCCTCCACGAACCAAGTTGAAAAAATGACAATGAGTGAGGTTAAAGTTATAATACGGCGGAATCGTCCCGGAACGAAAGGAGCTGTAAGCGTTATAAAAAAATGTTTTCCAGTAAAAAACTACAGATGTATTTCTTATGCATCACTCCCTCCTATTTCATTTCAACTTCAACTTTCTGTAGGCAAGCGAAGCCTGATTCCAGAAAGTAAACTAATATTGGATGCTTAATTTGTAATTATAATTTTAGGAGTTTTGCAAGTGGCCGGAGGAACCATTTGAGGAAATGGATAGTACATTGGCTGTTCAGCAATGGATTCAGCAAACAATTCGGCGAGATCCGTCTAACATCACTGCCATATTAACTCCACCTGAAACGCAAGACGAGGAAGTTTGGAAATACGAACACCTACGTCAGTTCTGCATGGAATTAAACGGGCTAGCAGTTAAATTGCAGTCAGAATGTTTTCCAGAGACATGTAACCAGATGACTGCAACAGAACAATGGATCTTTTTATGTGCTGCCCACAAGTCCCCAAAAGAATGTCCTGCTATCGATTATACTCGACATACACTTGATGGAGCAGCTTGCCTACTCAATAGTAACAAATATTTTCCGAGCAGGTAGGTTCGAAGTTAATAAAAAAAGTACATCTACATCTATATTGCTAAACTTTACCACATCACATTATATTACTATTTAGTATTGCTGTTACAAACTTTAATGTATAAAAATTCACGAACAATGAATAATTGCGTATTTTTGGTGATTTTTGCCATTGACAGGGTTTCTATACGGGAGTCTTCGCTGGGAAAACTTGGATCAGTTTGTAGACGAGTTTACAGAATATTTTCTCACGCATATTTTCATCATAAGACTTTGTTTGATGACTTTGAAGCGTCTTCCCATCTCTGCAGAAGATTCACCTCGTTTGTCATGAAGTATAATTTAATGTCAAGAGATAATTTAATTGTTCCCAATATGGAGGATGGTGTTAATACTGCATCAAATAACGAAAGTGAAGCCTCCCCTAAGCCAACACCCACAGCGAATATTACAGAATCTGAAGCTTGAAATACATATATTTTAATTTTGAGATATGTGCTGGATTCCACAGCTATATGAATTCTTTCGTTTTCATGTGTTGCTTCATTGTTTCCAGTTTTCATTGCTGGCTGGATTAATGATTTATGAAGTGTCCTCAATATTTTGCTGTGTGAAGTAACAATGCAGATTAATGTAATGCTTCAGTAAGTTTTACTCAACATGTTATATTATGTGTTATGTGGTACATCAAACTCGAATTTTTGAAACCGCTGATTTTTTGCTATGTATATCCATCAAAAGGATTTTAATAATTTATGACGAATATTGTTGGTATTTAAGAAGTTTATATGTATTTCACAGATTTCATGTTTTCATTTGAATGAAATTACGCCGTAATCTTTACATATTTATGTATTATAGCTTAAAGAAGTAGTATTATGTGATGTGCTTGTTGTTTACCTTAAGAAATGTTAGATACAAAAAGAACGTCGCGTTACACACTGTGACTTGATTGGTTCATGGTTCATATTTGTTTGGTAAGCCATTAGTTATGCAAATGCAAAGCAAACTACTTTCTGTGTAGTAAGAAAGTAGGATGTTAACCGAATACCACACCGGTTTAGTTACCGAGAATTGCATGACTTAAAAAACGCCTATGTGACTTTATTTGGAAGATTATGAACAGTAATGAAAGAAAATTAACTGTATATGCTTAGTAAATTTCCTCACCTCGTGGACATGATCATAGTTATTTCATCCCAATGCATTGGTGGTATGAAAATAGCAAGAAAGGCTGATTTAAGTGTACATTTGTGATTGTATATATACAATATGTGCCGCTTCGACGAAATTTAATGTGGTATACTCTCTGTCCTATTATATCTGTACTCTCTGTGTTTGTTTCAATTTCATTAAGAAATTTAAGAGTGATGATTACTACACAATGTTAAATTTCAGCACTGGTCAGCGTGATTTTTTGACTCTGTTAATTTTTGATGTTCCCGAATAGTTGATTATTTAATAAACTATGTATGCTGTTTCATATACTATATGGTTGTAATGCAACTTAATTTGTCCTAATCACGGGAAACAGACGCCAACACTTTCATTCTTTGTTTCACCACCATAAACCTACGCCAACTCGAACGTGTATTCGATTGGAAGTATGTATCTATATATCGGAAGATTGGAATCAGCGAGACCAATATGACTAGCGTGTCAGTCAAACAAGATGTATAAGCTCGAATTCTGGCACAAGGTCATGTCAAGATTCCTCTTCATTGTTAATATTGTCGTCGATCTCGCTTCCTGCTGGAAGATTTTCTTTTTGCTCACTTGCATCAGCGGAAATTTGCGCAGCTTCAATTTCTTCTACTGCTTGCATATTCAGTATCTTCTTTGGATCTCGATGAGTATAAACTTGATATCTACGTAAAGCGAGACCGAGATTAAACTGACCCGTTTTAAATCTTAAATTTTTATCATAACGGTCTTCGCTTCAATCAGAAATTATTGAATATTTTACCCATCTTCTTCAGTCTGCAAGGATTCTTGGGATATGAGAATGTAAATGACGGGCACAGCTCTTGTCACACGTAATGGATCCAGTCCTTCTACCAGAGGATACCATGTTTCAATAGTTCTGAAATGTGAATTTAAGTAAAATGCATTGAAATTGAATGCCTTGGGTAAATGCACTCTTGTTGCATATATTATAATTTTAAAGCTGCATGAAGCTAAAAGTTTTAATCATTTAATTCAATAATATCTACTACTACAATTACTATATATGTAGCCACGAACTTAATTTGGTTTATCCTTGTAATCTGATGTATCGGCTTCTTATAGTACGTCTTCATTATCTCCACACAACTAACTGCTTTTGTAGTAGCACGGCCCTGTGCAATGAACACGATTTTCTTCCCAGATCCAAAGTTTTTTATTCCACGATTCACAAGTGTTCGTACTCGTGCACTTTTATTCTCAATTTTTATCTGGAAATACGACGGATCATTTTCAATATCGAACGGGAAAGGGTCCGAATAATGTTCAATCACAGGCTCGGAATGATAGTTTTCCATATTGAATTATTGAAAAGTAATGTGATGATGATGATGATGAATGTGTAATGTGTAATGTATGTTGCTGCGTGCCTGATTTTAGGTTTTTATAAAAGTGACAACTGAAACTTGCTTAATCAATTTATCAGCGTCAGTTATATTTCATTCATTTGAGTAACGCTTGCCGTCGCGTCGCCTGCCAGTTCCACTCATAGATATATTACACTATTACACAGCTTCAATTCTCTTTGTTAACATTTGAACAATATTTGGTAATAATATGTCATAAAGAGTATATTATATATATTTTCCTGGTGGTGTGTCGACGGTGCTTGTATTTTAGCTTTTAATGGACAAAGGAGGTATTTTATGTATTTTTGCGTTACTTTAAGTTTCTTTTAGATGATGAGATGAATTCTTTTTAGTGATTTGTGTTTTTTGTTATTGTTTATTCTATTCCATATACATATTCCATATTCCAGTTTTCCAAATGGGAATAATGGGATACATGTTTTGTGTAAATGCACTCGGGGTATGATGACTTTCACGTGGAGTTTGTGCGAAAATCAACGGATGAAGTAATAGGTAGAGGTACACAATGTATATTGGGTACTCCTCTCAACATCTGACATCTATTCTTCTAAATCTAAAAACATGAATATTTTGTGAGGATCATCACATGGAGAAACCTCACAATTACCTAGCTATCCCGGTTTCATTTTCAATTGACACTTTTTTACCTATTGGCAAATTAATTGGCGAATATAAAAATATATAGTTGGTTACGGTAAAATGATAGGGATAGGACTAGGACACGTGAAAGGTGCTTCAATTCGATAGGGAAAATTAAAGGGGAACGCACCTGCAGTTTTCGATAAAACGTCAACGGCAATAAAGGTATGATCTTAAATACCTAATTTAGTGATCACGTCATGCATTCTGATGTCTAATCGGAGTCCGTATTGTGTGAAATTTTTGATATAGCTTGGACCACGAACGAGGAGGAGGAGGATGATGTACTACGGACACAGAATCGGCGAGAAGATAACTATAACGATCCCGAAACTCAAACCTCCGATCAAGTTTTAAAAGCATATAAATTATACCGACGAAGAGCGAGCCAACTCGTATATACACGTACATACTTACTTTTCTATTTGGCGTGGCTCGACCGGGAGGCGTCAAGGTCAACTTGCCAACAATCGAATCTAGTCATTATCCTGTTTTGCAAATTCTGGCAAATGCATTGTTTACTACGGAAATGTAATAATGGATGTTGGAGCGTGGTCGCCAGCTGCCTCAAGCAACAACAAGCAAGTTTCCTATCATTTCCTGGAACTACGTCATCCAAAAAGAAGCAATATTCGGAACGCCGGATTTTAGGGTATGGATGAAGGCTAGTAGGTTAATTATCATCTCCTATCATATCGTCATGTTTTATGTTCAGAATCCTGAGTGAATGGCTGAAATACACGTACCAACTTTCAATCTATTTTCCATTTCTTGCAGATACGGAATGGAACAAATGTTTGACGTTGTTCAAGACGTGGAAAATTACCAGAAATTCTTGCCGTGGTGCCATTCTTCAATTGTCACTTCTAGAAGACAAGGGTATATAACTGCTGACCTAGTTGTGGGAATGCCACCAGTCGTGGAGTCATACACCTCAAGTGTAACATTAGCACGGCCTCATGTAATTAAAGCTGTTTCAACGCAAGGAAAGCTATTCAAAGAATTAGTATTTATATGGAAATTCAGCCCCGGCCTTAAAGGGAAACCTCAGTCATGTGTAATAGACTATAATGTAGCTTTCGAATTTCGTTCGGTAATAGCATCACAAGTTGCAAACGTGTTTTTCGATGAGGTCGTGCGCGCTATGACGGAAGCTTTTTATAACGAAGCAAAGCGTCGGTATGGGCAGGAATCCATACCTAGTAGAAGAATCGACATTATACCTAGCCAAAATAATGATGGGTCGAATCCACGAAGGTAGTATTTAGAGGTATAATAGTTATTCGCTAGTCATTACATTATCATTAAAAATACCAAAATGATAAATACGCAATTGTGCCATTTAATTTGAAGACGTCACAATCGAAAAACTGCATTTCGTGACTTCATTTCGCCTGCAAAGGTCACTATCAAATTTGAAATTCAAAAATTTATGTATCATAAAACTAAAACCAAAAGTGATCAGTGATCAATGTATACAATAAAAATTTTCCCTTTGTACTATCACGAACCATTTTCAAATGATTTTGTTAGAATTAATTAGCACTGGCTGTCTTAAATCTGGCTGGCAATGAAATGAATGATGGAATTGCTGGAAAGGCAATTGAAATAATTGAGTGATACATATTTCATTCAATCTCAACCGGCTTGAGAAATGCAAAACTTACGACTACGACCAACGACCGATATTTGCATTAGTTACAAGAACAGGATACAGGATATGGCAGGGATAGATGCATTGTGGATGGGATCATGGGACGGGACGTATTTAAAACAAAAAAATATTTTAACTGTACATAAATGAAATGGCATGGTATGAAAACTGGACCTTGACATATACGTTGAAGTAAGTATTAATATCATGTCACCATAATATCATCACAAAATCATGTAAAGATCAATTCAATTCAATATATTCGACAAAGGTCGATAATATTTTGGCTCGCTTGTGTTTGTTCCAAAACAAAGTCTACATATCAAAATCAAATTAAATCAACAAATCATCAATCACCCACCTGTAACTTGTTGCAAAGGTAAAAAGATCAACATTATTATCAGCTCATCGCTTCAGGCTCTTTCATGCAGCTTATCCTGATGAAAGATAAAGCACTCATCACAAATTTTGAACGAATATTACAAACAAAAAAATGCACATGAAATGATACAGCACAGTACAGGGCTTACGTCTACTACTCGCTGTAAATTGGCTGTACTGTACATTTACATTAGTGACTACTCTGACTACTGCTCATTTGGAACATGCTTCCATCACTGGATCTGGACTGGAATGACTGCTGGAATACCTGGAATATTGGATATGGATTATGGATATGATTTATGAAAGGGTGAATTGGGAATTGGGATGGGGACGGGGAGTCAGTCGGTGTCTGACTGATGAATGCATGGAGGTTTTCATAGCTGGCTGAGCTGAGCTGCTGCATGCTATGCTGGCTGCGAAGAATATGTAACAAACTAAAATCATCAAGTTTGCCCTGTGCAAAAGTGTAATATTAGTGCCCGACACAAAACCATCATCTGTGATTTCGTGTACAAGTTGGATGGAATATGGAATACAGTCTTTTACTTTTCCTTTTATTAGACAGACGTGCATGTGCATCGTAGGAATAACAAACTGCTGAAACCTGAAACTATGTACTTTTACTTTTAGTTGAGATGAATATGAGTCATGCTGTTTTGATGGTATGCACGACCAACCTTCTTGTCAATCATCATTCATCATCAGCCTTTAATGAATAATCAATCAAATCAACCCAGGAGGACTAGTAAGTAAGTAACTAACTTCAATTAATTTACACTATGCATGTATGCTAAAATTGTTTCAATTTCAAATTTCATTCTCCGGTTTTTGAAAAGTGATTATGAAGTTAATTAGCGTGTGCAAATAAGTGCCAATTCACAATTGACAAGTAACTTCAACTCCATACTATTATACTATGCTTTGGAAAATCCTACACTACCACCGCCACCGTCTGCCTTCTTGAACACCTTGCTACATGTGTATAAGTTACAAAAATAAGTGGCAAAAAAAGGATAATTTTCTCCATCTAATTTTTGCAGGAACAATTACGAAGCAAGTGAATGAGTAGAAGAGAATCAGGAGCACCTGGCTGGACCTGATAGACGGTAAACTGGCACGTTTTTAAACTAAACTTTTTACCTCAACAAATGTCCATTTTGTTTACTGTTGACTAATTATAATATTATAAATGTTTTAGTTACATGTTGACACTAGAATTTCCGGGGAAAAGCACGTGCATGAGCCTGATCCTGAAAAGCTTTCGGATTACGTTACGAGACAAATGAATATAGCAGCCTCAGTAGTGGTGTAACAATAACAATGTATAATTCAGGGGTGGAGGATTACAGTGACGAAGGAAGCGATGACATTCCTGTTTTACGACCAGTTCGAGCAGTGCGACAAAGTATATTTGGACAGGTAAATAATTACAGGTTCCCAGATCTTGTCATTAAATTAATTTGAGCATGGTTTCATTGAATGGTAAGAAAGTAAATATATAACTTTGAAATTCAATACAGATAAGAACTTGTAGAAGCGTTTCTTGGATGGAATGGAGTTTCATAGTCTGCTCCGTAATTAGTATTATTTCCGGATGTACATTTAACATTTATCGTATGGTGACGTTAAATACAAACTCTGACGAGTATGTTTTTGCAATCGTGGTGTTGGTAAATTTGAGTAAGTTTCCTTAAATAGTAATAGTGTGATTATTAAATGTGTACTAGAAATTAATTTGGATTTATTATTATTTTCTTGATATCAAACTATATGTTCATACATAATTCAGCTGTATTTTTTTTGCAGTTTTTTGTGTTTGGTATCTGTTGCATGGAATTTTTCAAGAGCAACCGTTTGAGATACTAATGTTCGTCATAACTTCGCTCCTTCTTTCTCTTTTGATAATGCTTAATTATACGACGAGCGAAGACGGTTTTACGGAATCCACGCACCTCAAGTTGGTAAGTTTTCAAAATTTTACAGTTTATATTACATATGGACCTGCGTAACGTATGGAGTATTTACTTGGTTTGCATTTCAGATTAGACTGATTGTTACGATCGTCCTCACAATACCGAATGCAATTGTCGGTCTGATTGTGGGATGGGGATATTGGACATCTGGTAATCTTATTTTCAAAACAGTTGGGGCTGACATGAGGCTCCAACGAATGTGTCGAGTAATGCTTTTCGGATTGTCTTTACTCGTGTTTGACGCGCATGCCTTTATTACGTGCCTTATTCTATTCATACAACGTGGCATATCAGATTTAACTGATGAAGACAAGATTATCATTCTGACTGGAGTCGCATTCACGTTCCTGTGGCTATGCATAGGATATGTTGCGGTAAAATTGCAAGATAATATTTTAACATTCAACAAGTAGTATGTTTTAGCTGTTGCGTCGTGTTTTAACAACTAACTACTTAATAGATCCGCAAGGAAAATCTTCATCTCGTTGGATTATTTTTTGCAACAAGTTTAATTCAACCAGCCTATAGCATATATCTCTTTGTTGACGTAAGTTTTAAATAATTTCGCCAAAAGTATATTTTAATATCACAATACAAAATGTGACGTGATGTAGATGTAATTATTGGGTTAACTCACCCTCACTGAACAGGGCCTTCATGAGATTACCAGTCACTCGACGATTCGAACGGATTCAATATTTGTTGCCGCCTCAGCATTAGTAGTGGCTCATTTTTCGCTACTTGCAACACTTACTGTGATTGCTTCCAATTTTGGAAAAGGTCTACGTTCAGCTGGTAAAAATTTTCGTAATACTAATTACTGTCTCTAAATATTTTGTTATAAATCTTGAACCAATTCGTATTTTATACTCTATGCAGTGTATGGAGTGGAGGAGGGAACATCACACCACGCTGAGTCGTCATTAATACAAAGTGGAAATCAGCAGAATTATGGTTCCACCAGCGCATGCTGTGTTTTCTAATAAACTTTAATCTTGTTGTAGTATTTGACTTGTGATAATAGTTTACTTATCACAGATGCAGGGTCCAAATCCAAATGAACTTACATGTCCCATCCCATACCTTTAATATACATGATGATGTAACACTACTTTTATTATGCAGAGTGCAAGTATGATCAATTATCATTCGCTAGTCTGTCTATACAATCGGCTGTAAGATTTGCAAGGTTTAACAGTTTACATTGCATTTACATAGAACTTAGCAACTTCACTAGAAAAGAGTAATTTTTGAATGCATACGTTATTAGTTATTGTGGTCTGGTAGAGTCAGGGAGCTTTAAATTATAATTATACTCTTCTTATTCTATGGGTAGAGTAATGTGATAACTGGACTATTCTTTTGTACTATTTGTACTTGTTAATTTTGCTTAACTACCTATCGCGAACTCTCAATTTATCAGTTATTAATCTTATCGTAATTTTAGAATAGTTTAAGTTGCGAAAATAAATGTTATGTAATATTATGTGAAAAATACTGTGTTAATTTTACTGCTAGCTGGTCTCATTTACTACTCCAAGTACCGCCACTCCAGTCACTCCACATACATTGTATAATGCCATTTTGTCGGAAATTGCAATGGAACAATAAACACAGCGTATAATGTCATAATTTGAGAACCGGAACAGGAACAAAGGGCGGTGGACAAACCTCAAACTCTTTATATATTTGTATATTAGTTTGTTCGAAAGAAATAATCATGAATCTTACGATTAGATTGATTAAACAGACTTGTTAATTACTGGTATGCAGGCTTCAAGTAATGTCATCATTTTTTAGCAAGGTTTATACCATGTACGGTACGCGTGCTGTAATTTACCTTCGTACTTTCCTAATAAGTATGCATTTGTAGTACCGAATCAAATCAACTTCCCAGTTATGCAGCAAAGTCTGTTTCATTCCATATTTATTCCATTAGTCACCACGAAATGTCCAGCATTCAAATGATTGGGTGATTCATTCCTTTTAATACATGTCATGAAACGGTCGTTTGTTAACCAAGCAATGCATAAACAAAACATATAGCCTCGTATGATAAACGGTGATATGCTCCTCCGTAATCTATTTTTACTCAGTCAGTGTTCAAATTCAAACAAAGATGCTTTACATTTTTACATAGGTATCTGTGTAACCTTCTTATATGTTTGACAGTGTACACACCATGTTATATATATTTTATTCTCTTTTACTCGTGTGAAACCTTTTGTACTTGCCATTTATCAATTGAGGAAAATCATAATAACATAACATAACGCTAAAACTGCATATCTAACCATAACACAACGTATGAACTTACACTTTATTACACAGGGAGCCAGAGAGAGGAGCACATAAAAAGCAAAAATGTGAAGTGAATGATGATAATGGAAATGGGTGAATGCTACAATTACATATTACATTACAATTACAATACCACGATATATAGCAGGTTTTGTAGGAAGCGTGTGTATGGGTATTTTATTATGGGTATGCTGTATGCATGGTACACAATATTTATATATCTCCTCAAAACATCACGTCATCATCATTTTCACCAAAAAACACAGACATGTGAGCTGCTGAGCTGAGTTTG
>JAANSN010005325.1:0-12697 GCA_036850665.1 Dicranocentrus wangi | reverse complement strand
CCTCATCTGTATTCAACGCAAAAGTAGCAAGTTTGCAGTTTGAGTGAGCGCAAATCCTTGGGTAATTATTGGGGTATCCGTTTCAATAAAATTGTTCCCTCCAAAACAAACCCTTAGTGGTCTGCAGGAGCGTCGAAACTTGTTAAAATGTGAGCCCCGTCTTCCCTGCCCTTTCATGACGACCAACAGTCTGGCGGATTCACCCCACACCTCTGACAAGGCTTGAACAAGACAAGTGTAGACCACGCCAAGAGCGAGTGCCACAACTGTCATGAAAATGAGGAGGGACGGGTTTACCAGCTCCATTTGAGCCGCTGTATAAATTGCCAATATTTCGCAGATCAAGAATGAGATCAGAGTGACGCCAGTCACTCCTCTCTGGTGAATCCCGTTGAACTCATTACACAATATTTGGGTTTTGCGGAACAGCAATGTATTGAATTGGGGAACGGGACCTGCTTGACCTGATTGAATGATGCTCCTTCTCAGAAATTTAAGAATGCCCACCAGTGTCAATGGGACAACTATAATGGTACTTAATATAAAATAGGTTGCATAACCCAGCCATAGCGTGAAAAATAGGTTGGTTTGTAGTGTGATCACTGCCGATAGGATGCGATTGGTAAAGCCCTGGCCGAGGAGTGTGAGCCTACTCCCATAATAATGTGACTTGCGACTACTACACTCTTGCAGAATCACTCTGACAGGATTTCCGGAATAGCATGGGAACGCGTAGAATACGACAATGGGCGCCAGGATTTGGATCACTCTGCAACCCTGAAATACATACTTGGTTACCAGTGTGAAGAGGATTTCCTTGGTGTCGAGGGTTCCGGGTTGAAATAAGGCAAGTCTACTACTCATTGTGGCGTCGTTGTCGTTTCTTCTGTGAACATGCCGACGGATTGTGCTCCGTAATCGGGGCTCAATATTAAGCCTTGGTGGGGTCCAAATTTCTACATTGGGGATAAAATAAATACTTAATTCTTTTATAATCTGTAGCTTATGATGTTATTTTCACTCGGCCTTACTTTTGCAGGACTCTGCTTGACGGACCACCGCATTAATGAACCTCACGACGTCCTCACTTTGGTAATGGTAGGCGGACACCACAGTTAGAGCCATGATTGCAAATACGGATGCAAGTATCCCGAAAGCAACAGCAAACTTTGTTTCCTCTGATGATGATTTGTTTGCAAGTCCTGTTTGAATACTTATTACAACCGCTATGGTTGCAAGCATGGCCCAGCTAAGTCGATGATGTGTTGTTGACTTGGAGGATACTAATTTTCCCTTGTCGACGTCCCATTCGAAGGTAAATATGCGAAGCTGATTTGCCAGTCGGAGATAGCCTAAATATGCGGGAAGCAGGTTGTTTTTGGTTAGCATCGCAAATCTATTATTAGTATATATGAGAATATTGCCGGGGTAACTTGAAACTTAGCCAAAATTGTGTTGCAATAAGCTATTGAGTTGTCGAAATGAGTCCTGGCCGTCAACCAAAGCTGGAATGAGAGCACAGCGGAGTAATACTAGCAAAACACCCTAGCCATTTTGGGTTTAGGCTTCCTTGCCTATTTGGACAACTCAGAAATTCAATTAATTTTCAAATCAAATTATAATGTTGGGTTAAATATGAATGCCTTTCTTCCTTTACATTGCCAGCATTAGTGGCCACAAAGGTTTTCCTAATTAATACAACCTTAAGAACAAAGTAACTCAAGCTCCTAATATGTGAGTAGCAGTATATCACTAGCAGTAAAAGGCGAATCTTAATATATTTATTTGTTTTTATAAGAGTAAAGGCAGACTTAAAAAGGGACATTAGAGTCAGGGTTATATTAGCACGGAATTCCCGCAAAAATGCTTAAATAAACATGACGTTTTCATCAAACACGCTTAAATGTATTAATGTTCGCCACGTTGCTACTCACATGAGGAGGATGGGTTATATTATTGCTCTGAAGCGCTTTTACATAAAAACCAGATAGGCACTCTCGGTTGGTACTAATGCGAATATGGAAAGAAACTACTTTTATATTTTAACAAGTCGTTATAATCTCATACCTAAATAAGTTAACATTTACGTTAGTGAAGTAAGCCGAAACCAACAGCTGTAAATCCAAATTCCAAAATGTTTTCGCAGCATACCGCCTTTAGCTCGGTTAGCATTGCTAAAATATGAATAGCTTTCTTGTATCAAGGCTCAAATTTACGGCGAGTGGTTTCTAGTTTTGCGCAAACATGTAAATCGTTAAATTGTTTTCCAGTGCCAACCGTATCCGCCACAAATTCTTAAAGGCATTTATAATTAGGACAAACTCGACAAAAAATAGGTATTCGTAAGCAGTATAACTATAACCATGTGAAAGAGGGGCAAGCCTCACATAGCTAGTGAAACGGGCATACCTTTACTACTACAAGGCTTAAAACCTCATTCCTGTTTCACTCAACGAATACATCACTTGTGCTCTAAGCTCATGGCACGTAATACTCGCCCAAAAATAAGTAATTTAAAATAGTATATTGTTTCTACTTTTCACCCTAATGTAAAATGCCTTTAATAATGTATGGCTGATTTGGTAAGCGGAGGAAAACAAGTTAAAAATTTACATTTTTGTACAAACTTAAAAAACTCTTTTGCCGCAAGTTTGAGATCCGATCCATTAAAGTGGGTAATATATTCAAACTAGTATTGTACGACAAAATTTTGTGTTAATAATTTTCTGCAAAGGTAAGTTTTGAATTTGGTTTCCTCGCCTCCCAAAACAGCAACTAATATTGTTTTGAGCAGTATTACTCCCAAGTTACAAATTTGACCACTGTCCATAACGCCCTTGTCGATATTGAGGTATAAAATGTATATATGTATAGACACTTACGCATATTAGGCCGGAGATGGCCGGTATCATCATTTTAGTTTCAATCATTTGTAAATGCAGCAATCTGCGAAGCCTCCAGTGCTTGTTGATAAAAAAAATTAATTGTGAGGTGAGTACAAGAATTAAGAGAGGCTGAATTTGGCAATATAAAATATGTCGCTCCCTATCTTTAGATTATGAATGTGCATTTTATTCAAATAAATAAATAGGATCATTTTTGCATTTTTCAAAATCTTATTTTCAAAGTAGTTTAAGCTGTTATATTGTTACATTTCCAACAAAATGAGTGATTCCAAGAATCCAAATTTGACATAAGTGGCAACATCAATGCACAACATAAAAATAAGGCACACATTATTAATGTATTACAACATTATTATTATTGCAAATTATAGATCTCCTAATATTGGGCATAAAATGCATTTTAGCATTAGTACAAAGGGTTGAGCAGATTGGATTTTTACTCCCTTCTTCGAACACAATTTGACTGACTTAATCCCTTTAATTCCTCCTGAAGTAGAGCGGGTCAAATTCCAGATGTATCGTGGGTGTGTGGAAAAACACAGTTAAAATGCAAAAAGCTACTGTCATATCTGTCATGTAGATATTGAGTGACACTTTTGTGATCCGAAAGGATTATGTGAGCTTATGTGATGATTAGGCGAGCAGGCTCTCGAGTCACGTTAAGTTTGTGTGAAGTGTTCTGTTTTGATGTTTTAAGGTAAAAACAAGTATTTACACTATAATTTTATCGACCTTTGTCAGTTCGCACGACTGAGCTTCGTGCGTCATTTGCAAAATCACGAAAACAAGCCACTTCAACAATTTCATATATAAAGGACATCACGGACCGCCGCAAAAAAGGATTCAGACATAAACTTTTAACTACACTTGGACAGACTCTGAAAATCCTCTTGGGATTCTCTAAAAGAAACGGTGACATCATTGGCTAATTAAAGCTGAAGTAGCGTAAAATAGGAATCACTTTGTAAGTTTAAAAAATATTCTCAGAATATTGATTAAGCAGGTGAACACACACGTTTGAATCCATGAGCTGAGAGCTGTATATACTTGCGTACAGCCAAATTATTTGTTATTTGAAATACATAATTAGTGACTGTAAAATTCAAACTCAAAATGGATTTGGGATATTACATTGATAATTAAAGCTTCCTTTTTAAAAAAGAAATTAAGTACCTCGTAGGATTACCTTACAAGCAAAATTGTATTTCAGCTTTAGTAAAGTTGTGAAAAGATAATGAAGTTGAAATATGCATTCCACTTGGTTATTTTCAAGTTTTAGCTTTAGGAAACTATGATGTTTAAAATTAATTTGCATATTACGTGATAAGTGATACTTTCAACAATATGATTTAAATAATTCGGTAGAAATGTGACTCAGTCTGAAAATGCAAGTGCAGTGTAGTTTCTGAATAAGTAGCTAGCTGGGTTCTCCGAAAGACTAATATCGAAATTTCAATTAATTAATTCATTACATTCTTAAGTGGTTTCAAAATGACAAACGGTATTCTTAAAGCAAGCCAGAATAAAGCCAAATGGACATGGCAAATAAATCAGACGTGTGGAAATATTGACGAAATAGCAACACGTGACTCAACCAATTGATACAAGAAATATACTTCAACTTTCCAGGAAACAAGAAAATGGCGTCCATATTAATAGGAAGTGAAGGTACGTAGCCAAATATTAATTGTTTAATTAATTAATTAAAGTCTGATTAATTAATACAAACGTAATAATACTTAACACAATAGGTCTAGACCATGCCCATGATTAAGATAATTAAGTACTTTGGAAATACAGTCCGCTTTATTAATGATTAATGTTGATGCATTAGAAACCTGTTCATTTTGATACTCATCAACAAATCATTACAATAAATTAAATTTGTAAATTGTAAATTAAATGTAATTTTTAAGTGAGATTGTGAAGCCATTTACGTGTTTTGAAGAAAATGGACTTCGGATTCGAAATCTATTCAGACTGTTTGAGCATATTCAATACTTCATTTGCCTTGATGCTCATAATCGTTGCCTGACTTCCCTTGTTAGGCATTCCTTTTACATGTACCCAGCAACGTGTTTAACTGTTTATATAAACAATATTTTTACACTATAGAGTAACGTCATAATAACACTTTGAGATTCGCTTGTAGTGATATGTACCTTTGGCCTATTTTGGCTCTTATGAGTTTGCGATTGCTAAATTACTATATATGGTGTTTCATTTAAGATTTTTTGTATATCACTAGTACTACATTTTTTCCACAGTATGAGATCATGCTCTTTTGTAACCAGTGTTTGCTTTTACACCAATTTCTGCTTATTAGTCAGCCAAACTTATCACATTGCTCTTTCATTTCTAAAAGAAACAAGCCTGGCTCGTCTAACGAGGTTACATCACCAGTGCATCTTCAAAAATTTAAGTTTTAAGTTTTGATTCTAAATCAACTTTTCATGAGGATTACATTTCTGGAGTAATTTGTCCCGTATGGACACCTCTGATGCTTCTACGAGAGAATAATTGATTTATGCAAGCTAAGAATAGTCTGTTTTCATAGTGGAAAATCGACAAATTTTCTTTCGCTAAATTAATAGAGTTCAAAAGTTATTAATATTTACAATTTATAGTATGTTGAAATTCTGTACCGTTTTTGCATACTGGGACAAAAGCCATTAAAAACCCACTGTAACATTTGAAACTCAATATCTTGAAAACGGTTAAGATTATGATGATACGCCAAAAGCAAAATTTGTAAAGCATTAATGGCTCTATCGAATCAGCAACTTTAAAATTTAAAACTTTTCCAACATATGTCATTACCATACGGGACAAGTGTAACCGGAAATAAAATCCCCATGAAAAATTGATCTAGAATCAAAACATAAAACTAAAATTTTTGAAGATGCACTGGTAATGTTACCTCGTAAGTTTGTCTTAAATGCACTTTTAAAACATTTCTTATAAAACACTATTTAATATTTGGAAAGGAATACTCTGTAAAATTTTAGTTTATTGGTTATTTTTCCATTCAAATTATGCATTTAGATTGCACCTACCTGGAAGTAGCAAAAGTTCTTAGTAAGTCATCTGAAATTTTAATTAATGAATGGCTAAATCTCGCCCGCGAACTTGGCCTATCGGATGTTCGCAGACTGAGAATTCGTAGGAATTTTGTAAGTGGCGATATACCATTCCAGGAAGTGCTAGTTCAACTTGTAGAATGCTGGCATCAGGAACGAAAGTCTGGAGCAACACTTGCTGCCTTTCTGGAAGCTTTGAAATCTTGTAGTTTTAATCGAGCGGCAGGTACCACCACACACATGTGATATGGCATATCAAAACGCTAATGGTACATTTATTGTATTTATTTGAATAATGTTTCTGACAGACGAATTAGAAGATCGATTTATCAAGAAAAATGTTACTCCTGTTAACTTTTTTTACCTTGACGAGCCAATTGGATTGCACGCGTTTCTTCGGTCTTCTGATCCGTCCGATCAATTGATTTTTATTCACACGAAAAACGTTCACGTCACAATGCAAAAAATAAAGGACACCGCGCTATTCAGTGCAGAATATTATGACGATGAAGATACATTCAGTAGAAACATCCGGCAGCACGTAGACGAGCACAAGATATATGTCGTAATCTGCGAACCATTTGATTGCAAAATATTTGAAAAAATCAAAAACACAAATTGCAAAATAGTGTTTATCACGGAATCAACAAAAGCGCCTGTGAGAATTGCTTCCCAAATACATGACAGCACTTATTGGTCCGACCTAAGTAGAGATTTTCAACAACAGCTAAGAGACAGGAAAATTAGAATCCAAAACCGGGTTGTGACACTCAAACATGCTTTGCGTCACAATTTGAAGGCACCATCCGATCAAGAGAGTAACGTAATCTGCGAGAAGCTACTGGTTGATTTAATAAAAGACAATGTACCAGATGTTGTTAAAAGTACATTGGATACAAAGGAAATCCCTCATTACATTCCAAGAAAGATAATATCAAAAGCAAGACTTTCTACAGCAATATTCAAACCTAACTCAGTGGAGAGGACGTCAACAATACATGATATATTTTTATTTTCTGGAATCGAAAAGTCAGAACTATCACAGTACTGCCAGGGTCGTACGATTGACTCAAGCAGCACACAGCTTTGTAGTTATTCCATAAACGTGAACTATATGCTCCTAGATTTGAAGACAGATTACGATAGGATTTGCAAGCAAACCACTAAGCCAGTGCATTGGATCAAATACGAGGCCGGAGAATTTTATTGGGTAAAAACCAGAGGAGACCTATCATTTATCCAAGACGCAGTAGAAACAAACAACCAATTAATTCTTCATGAGAATGACTTTGTGCAACACATTGAAAACAATATTTTTGGCAAGGACAAATCAACATCCCCGATTATACTCGCTGACAGTCCAGGAATGGGGAAATCAATTTTGTTAGCCAACCTTGGACGATCCATAAAGCAGAGATATGCAGAGCGAATTGTAATTTTTTGCTCAATGACAGATTTTATTTCATGTATTGCTGCAGGTTTATCAACAACACTTTGCAAGAAGGACATTGACGAATATTTAGCAACACAATACAATGGATTTAAAATGGGAGAGTCTTTAATTAAAACAGCTTTAACTACTGGCTGCATCAGGATTGAATTAATGTTGGACGGTGTCGATGAAATATGTGTCAATCAAGAGGATTTGTGCTATAAATGCCTTAATATTTTAAACACAGAATACAGGTCCCTTAGAATTTGGCTCACATCAAGACCGCATCTGACCCACGAACTGGAATCCATCCTACATGTCCTGTGCTACAATATATCACCATTTGAATACGAAGACCAGCTAAGTTTTCTAACTGAATTTTGGTTTCTTTCGTCGTGCAATACAGATCGACTTGCAGTATATGCCGAGCACTGCCTAGAGCAGGTACAGCAAAAACTACAAAACGAGGACAAGAATATTGCGGGAATTCCACTCCAATGCCGACTTCTTGCCGAACTACACATAGAGGGCGCTCGTAACTATGCCAAAACAGAAAATCAAAATTACGACGATGTTTTACCAGTGTTTCCCTATAATTCTATAACCCAACTATTTCCAAAATTATTTGAGAACCAATTTAGGAAATATAAAAAGCTAACCAAGCCAACAACTAAGCCTTATAGTAAATATAAGATAATAGAAGAGCACATCCAACTTGCTACTAAAATGATTTTTTCAACATATGCAACCTTACCACAACGAGCAAAGGATGAGTTTAATACAAACCAAGATGAAGATACTTATGAGCATATTCTTAAATTTGGGATAGTTGAAAAAAGAAATGGTCAATTCACGTTCCTGCATCGTACTTTTGCGGAATACTTGGTTGCAAAATTTGCTCTCCAGTCGTTGAGAAAATCATGTTGTCGTGAAACGGCGGAATTTGTATTTAATAATGTATTCGCAACCCAAGATTATACAGTTACCGTCAGCGAATTTTCTACTCATCCAACGTTGACAGCAAATTGTAATGTAATAGCCAGTCGCTTTAAACATGAAATAATATGCCACTTTATCAACGGTCTTATTGCAACAGATAAACGTCGCCCAAAGAAATTAAGTAGGTATTTTAACGACCACCTGGATCCCGGCCTGCTTTCAAAGCTTGCGGCTGCTGCGATCTACCACGACATGTTCAACTTATTTCAGTTACTTGAAAAAACGCCACAGTTTTTAAAAAATCCGGAAGAAATCATCACAAAATCTACACTTTTTACAGCGATATGCAGAACGGGAAGTGAACTACTAGGGAAAATATGTCAACATTTCAAGAATCATAATGCAATCCCCCTACACAGAATTTTTTTAACAAATAGTTCGCTTGACAAAATCACGTTGCTTGATGTCGCCGTTGAAAGGAGAGAATATTCAATCGTGCAACACTTTCTGACTTGTCAGGGATTTGAAAAATATCTGGTGGAATCGTGCGACAACTTTCCAAACCTAATTAAGCATTGCTCAGTATTCCATGGCGATGAAAAGTTGCTCCCTGCAAATCAGAAAAACATGATTGCAGATAAGTTATTCACAATAAAACATTTGGTCAATCTAAACCCTAATCTATTGCATCAGATGAACAAAGACTGGGTATTCTGGAGTAGAGTAAAGCTTGATATTTTGAAAGAAATAATATCGCTGGGTGCTAGTATTCACGGCGTAGGCGGATACTTGGAGGGGACAATACTGCACTACGCCTGCAATGTAATGAACGCAAGAGACTTTTATGAACTTGTGCGTGTCATTCCTGTGGAGTCAATGAGAAAAATGATGGGAGTCGAAGCTGCGGAAGGCTATACCCCCTTACACAGTTTGATGAAGTGCAAATATATTGAGCAGCAAACAATCGTATATTTTAAAGAGTGTGGAGCCAACTTCAACAGCACGAACAAGTATAATAACCCAGTAATCGTGACAGCAATCGAAACAGGTCATTCCTCAAACACAATAAAAACATTATTCGACTGTGGTGCAAACCCCAAGTACTTAAGCAAAGAGAACGCTACACTTTTGCATACGGCAGCTTGTTGGGGAAATATTAGCGTAGTAGACTTACTCCTAGAAATTGGAATTACAGCAAATGCACGGGATGAACATGGCCAAACCCCATTTGATTATACAATTCAGCCGTCCGGGTGGAAATGCGAAAATCGAAACGGAGTACTTAAGAAACTCACAGCTGCTGGAAGCGAGTTTTATAACAAGTTAAACGAAAAGAAGCAATCCATTCTGCACCTCGCAGCCGAAGTTGGAGATCTTACTGTCGTACACCTACTTGGTAATCAGATGGAGATGGATGTCAATGCGACCGACAAAGATAACATGACCCCACTTCATCAAGTTATGATCAACGAATATAACCAACACAGACATGAAATTGCAAGTTTTTTATTAGAGAAAGGTGCAAACGTAAATGCGGTTAACAACAATAACTGCACCCCTCTCCAGATAGGCCTGATTAGCTCTCAGAATCGTTTAAGTATGCGACTCCTCCAGTTATTTACCCAATTCAATGGAATTTCGGATAAAAGCATTGCATCCTTAGTACTCAGATATCTTGTTACTCAAATATCAGACTGTAAAGATGCAGACTATAGTCAACTTTTGAAGCATGTATATCGGCGTGGGGCCACATTAGACGACACGGAAACTGACGAAGAAGGAAATACGCTGCTACACACTGCTGCGTCGAATGCCTGTGTTAAGGGAATGGCAGATCTTCTGAAGCGCGGGCTTGATGTAAACGTGGTAAACAACATTGGAGATACCCCACTACATGTGGCAATTCAAAGCGAACGATGTGGCAACCAACTGGCGGTAGTCACATTACTTCTAAAAGGCGGTGCTAACTTGGGGTTTCTGAATCAATACGGGATTTCACCCTTCAATGCTGCGTTGAGGAAGAAAAAGTGGGACATTCTGATACACATCTTGGAAACAAGTATCACTGGAGACTTACGACAGCAAGGGTTAAACGACGGAGTTCGTCATTGGCCATCCTATCTGCATGCTGCTGTTGCAAATGGAAGCATTGAATTGTGTCGATACCTCATGGAAACGAGAGGATTTGGCACTAAGGAATTACTACAAGAGCCCAGAATGCAAAATTTGCTGCACGAATGTGTTCGAAACACCATTGATGAAAACGTACGGGCGGACAGGGGAAAATCTAAAATAATTAGATTTCTTACCAGGGCAAATCCGCAGCTAGTTAATGCCCTAGATTCTGAAGGACGTAGTCCAATATTAACTGAGGGCGTTGACCCGCAACTCATTATTAGATTGGCAAAGCATGGGGCTGACCTCGCCCTGACGGATCCAATGGGATACAATTTATTGGATATTGCAATAAGAAAGCAAAGGTATATTGAACTCGTCCAGTATCTTATCAATAGAGATAAGGAGAATATGATTATCTCAAAAGGTACGAATGGCAACACGCCACTGCATTGGCTAGCCCAATCGGACTACGTTGACGGGAAGGTGCTTGACTTAGTGAAATCTCTTGGAGCTGATTTTAATGCAGAAAATGATATGGGCCAAACCCCTCTTCATGTCGCCAAAATCAACCCTTTCAAGCGAAATAATGATAAGCTTTTGAAGAAACTGGTGGAACTTGGGGCTAAGGATAATTTGCCTGAAGGTATGAGGTTTACATTTAGCGTATAGCTATCGATATAGTCAAAACTAAACCTTTAACAAATCTTGTCTTTAGACGTTAATTCAACCCCAAGGAACCGCTTGACGAGAGCCATGAGTTCTCCCGAAGTCATAGCGTTGACTGCTCGAAAATTGCAACAATCACAGATGCCTCACTTACTAGAAAATGAATGGTATAATTACACGAATCGATTATTTGTATCATAAAAAATTACAAACAACTGAATTGTTTTCATTGTTTTTCTTTAGTGATGTATCAAATTGTGCCACATTTCCAAGGCAGAAATCGATAACCGGTCATATTCATCATCAGAGCGAATACCCGATGAAAATCATGGCTGATTCCAAGAATGGTAATAAAGCAATATGAATAAAAACCCAATATTTATAACATAAATATTCTTGATTTATTTTACTATTAGAAAGCAGTGCGCCAGCCGACGGCTCGCTTGAGCCAACATGCCATTCATATGATGAGGACCTCGTCAAGCAGTTTCAAGGTTATTAATTAATTCTGTGTACGTATTCATTAATTTTATTATATAAAAGTGTGTACATCATCTTAAATTTTGCAGCATTGAAGCAAACTTGCTTGGAAAATTTTCATCAAATAAGGAAGGAAATATCTGAAAACAGAAGGTATATTGGAAAGGGTTTCTGCCATTCTTGACTCCTTAAAGGTGGGAGAACCAGATCCGATTCCTATAAGATGCAGCCCAATGCAGGAAGTTGATGCTCCAAATCTAAGTACAATTCCTCCGATTAGTAGTTCCCATAGGGCAGAGTTAGAACAAAATACTGGTCATCCGGGCGGATCAAAACGTGCATCGCTTAAACGCAGCTACAACCCACAGTTTAACATAAATAGGAGGATTGATGACTACAATGATTCCTGATTATTTTTAATTTACGTAATTAGTTGAAATATTTGTTATTAATATTGTCAATAAATTGTTTAGTAATGTTTTGTAAGTAGATTTTGCAAGGAAAGGGCAAATGCTGCATTTGATTATGGGATTTATGATTCACGTGATCTAGGGGATAATAATCCCAATTCACGAACGACAACAAAACTATAGTAAATATCTATTTAGAAAATAATAAAATAAATAGTTAATTGGCCTTACGTTTATCACAACTAGAGATGCTCGCTGGCTGAAAAATATTGCCTGCCCGTACCCATGCTTGCAAAAACCCATAAACCCGCCCATGCCCGCCCGTAAAAATATGAAATAGAATTGAGGCTTGCGCTTGCGGGTACCCGTGGGTACCCGCGGATCTACAAATTTAAATTCTTACATTTAATAGACATATTAAAGTACACATAAACAACAATTCCGACAGTTAGTTACATAATTTATCGAACATATATGACAAGAAAATTAGTTACACATTGAAATGGGTGTAGTGTGTATAATTTTTGTGTATCATTGTTAAGGCAGACACAGTTTTGCCACCGAGAAGGGCCCTCCGATCATTAATTGTTTGACCCGGGACTGAAATTGGAGCAATTAACTAGATATTTTCCCGTTCATTTTTATAAGTTCAGGTAAAATACTACT
>JAANSN010005324.1:0-12698 GCA_036850665.1 Dicranocentrus wangi | reverse complement strand
CAATACAAAAGTTTTGAGTGAGGAGACCCCACCTCTGAATCACTTTTCGACAGTGCTCGTCTTCAGTATTGTAAATTGTCGCTTGACCTGCGAGCAACGCTCCTGTGGACACTCCGGCATCTGTGGTGCCATATCCGGCTAGCCATGCAATTCCTACAAACACAAACCATAATAATAATTTCCCATTTACATCTACTCTACACTTTTTAATGAGATATTAATGAGGACTTTTTTTTACCTTTCGGCTTGAATCCTTTCCCGGCAACTCGGAGCGGCTTCACAAACTTTGAATACTCAATATCCCTGTCGACTTGAATGAGGGCGATATCATTTCGGATGGGCACTGTATATCTGTATCCTTGATGGACCACTATTCTCACTCCGGTAAAAGTTTGATTCTTTGGCACAAGATGTTTCATACTGATGTGATTCACTCCCGTGAAAACTTTAATGTTTCCTGGCCGGGCCACCTTGTTCTCTCCGTTTACCACGCAATGTGCTGCACTAATTATCCACCTTTTGTTGTATATTGAGCCTCCACAGTTTCCCCCGGCGTCGTACGATCCCGGAAAGACGACAGAAAGATACACAATGTTTGGGAATTGATTGGGTTTGGCGGCGTTGGCAGATATAATTTTTTCTAGATGCCACAAAATACACGTAGGTTTTCAGTTCGTGGACGAGTAAGGTGATAGATAATTTACGGAATTTTAGTTTCAGAAACTTAAAAAATTGGTCAAAAGACGTTCTCGTACCAAATTCTGAATCCCGCTGACAGCAATACAGGCTGATCCCATCAGAGCCATCCTCCATTTTGCAATAATGATGCGTTGCTTCCACCCAGTCCCTCAAGCCATTATTGGCGGGGTCCCCTTTGAGGGCCTTGTAGCAGGAGGTCCGTCGTGGCACACAGCTTTCTGAAGCCACGCATTGGGGACTAGTTTGGTCAGAGTTGTCTAGCTGAAAGGTTAGGGTGCGGAGTAAAGACAAAGAGACGAGCAAAAGGGGGAGCAAATAATATAGAAACATATTTTCTGCACCAAAATATTATATTATATCTCTCGCGATTGACGGAGACCTCACAGGACTGCAAATCAACTGCGAACACACAGGAACAACTGGCAACCCAACTTGGTCAGTTGTTGGCGAGCCTCAAATTTCTAAAATTGAAAATCATTTTAGGCAACTGTATCGCTTTTTTTTAATTAGGAAATCTCTGTTACACGACGAGCCTTTTGCAAACAAAGGAGAACAATGAAAGCAAGAGTGTTGTTCAAACTTTGGTAATGCAGAGATGCTTTTTGGACTGGGTCCAGCCCTTGTTTTATATAGGTATTACGCGCAATTTCCTTGTTGGATATAAATATGCAGAGAGAAGTTGGCAGTTAAAAAGTTAACGATTCTACTAAAAGTGCCTTGTATCTGTTGTAATCGTAGCGTGAATCGATGATTCATGGCAGGAGTCCATATGGTTTAAACAGACGGAACAAAAAAATTATATAAATAATAATAAAAACTGCTTCTCTGGTGGAATATCAAATGTCTAAGACACTTGAAATTATAATCATAATCATACGTATATACATATACTCTTTTTTGCTTGTTGTAAGCTAAAAAAATATGGTTAAGAAAATACATAAAGCAAGTTAAGTTGATGTACCTACTTAAGATATGAATTTATAACTATTTTATCAAAATGGGTTGTTCGAATATTTTTTACTCTTCATCTTTCGACCTTGAATTATCTCGGTTTTGACGCTGTTATGTACAAACAAAATATTTTTAGAGACAGATTGTAGTAGGCTGAAATATTGTAATTTGGTACTGGTGGAATAAACGGAGAAGTTTGAATGAATATAAAAATTTGCATTAGATTGTTTGCTAATATTATTTATTCATTGTTTCAATATTACTTCGCTTTTCATCTAAATTTCATATTCAAAGGAGTGTTAGAAAAATTAGAATAATTCTAGTAAACTCAAATGCAGCCTTTCTCCCAGCACTCGTCGGCATTCTCTTGATAGCTAGAAACACGGAGTCATCATGTTTTAAAAAGTATTTGAGGCATATTATAACAACTATTGTGTGCATTCTGTTTATTAAATGTTATCATTTTTCTTACCGTGATAATATCCCCTTTGATGGAAATGTTGCTGAGATTCTTCATGTGGCATAGGGCTAAGTAGCCGGTGACTGCTGTAATTAGGGATGACGTGAATCCATCAATTCGCAACGTTTCCAGTTCTGCAAAATATGTATAAGTACATGTTGACTCATTTAGTTCTGATCGCATAGAAAGATATATATTAGATAACAAAATAGAAACTTAGCCACCTGTTAAATTGCAAACTCCAGCCTCTGTTCGAATAATATCCAGAGCATTCATGAGATCCACCTGAGAGTACAGATTCTTCTCCTGGATCCTCCTGCAAACCTGGTCCGGAACGCCGGTCATTAAAGAGTCGATATTCAGATTGGTCGGATTTAGACACAAGTATAAAATTTTAATTTTGGTAAACTCCCTCCAAACCGCTTGGATGACGGGATCAGGACAATTAGCAATTTCCAGTCGGGTCAAGGCCGGAAACATGTTGGCTGCTGAAGTCACAAGCTGTGTCTGGGACTCACTGAGTCCATGGGATATTCTTAACGTGGTTAGTGTCGTACACGGGGTTGGGGAGCAGACAAACATGTCCTGGAAAAAATGTGGCCCGGCAGGCTTGCCCGCTTCGTGCTCAAAACTCAACTCTGTAAGGCGCGGTAACTGTTCCGAGTAATTCAAGGGGTTGAGCATAACCTGTCTGTGATCTGGAAACAGGGGATCAACAAATTTAAGATGTTTGAGTTCCCTCAACACTGGCAGCTTGATAATCAGTGGAAGGGAATTTGGGGTATTCCGCTTTTGATAATCCCCAATAATTAAAGTCTCCAGGGTGGTGCGCTGTTTGGACAAAAGGGCTTCTAACATGGCAGAGGTCACATCCACCGTGAAGTAGCCAAGTTGTAACGTTTTCAGCTTAAAATCCAAGGGGAGCAAGTAGCGTAAATGCTCTTCAGTCACGAATGCGTCCAAGTAGAGTTGTTCGAGTTGATTTGTGATTGACCGACACTCCTTGTCGCTCAACGCTTGTAGAATTCTCGTTAGTATTTCTTTGGTATGGGTTTCAACATGGAGACACCTCAGATTTGGGGCTGCCTTCAAAATCTCCTTCATCACTGGCACACTATATCCCCCAATATCCAGAGTAACATCCATATGCCGTAGTTTGAGCGTGGTGAGCTGCCCAAAGAGAAACCGCTTTGGACGGATGTCGTCGTAGAGNCGGATGTCGTCGTAGAGAGTGGTCCTCTCCGTGATTTTCGTTGGTAAGCTTAGCTCCAAGGTTTCCACGTTTGTGAGAAATGGCATAAACACATTGCGGATCTCTTCCGTGTACAGAATGTGCGAGTTTTCTTGCTCACAGTGAAGACTAAAGTGGTGGATCTCGGGCCCATACTTTGTGAAAAATTCTTCAAGGGGTTGGCGGTGCGTTAAAACGAGAAAGCCTACGTCAAATTTCATTCTTCGGAAGAGGAAGCTCGGGGATATGGTGCCACTACTGGCAAGTTCGAGCAGGGACGGAAGTTTATCAATGTTGTCCGTATTGATTGTTAGGGTTTGTCGGTGCTTTAGGATGTAGGAAGCTTCTTGGTGCCACAGGTGGTTCACTTCGCGGCATTTGACCAGGGTGCTGTTTGGAAGAAAGCTGAGAACTTTTCCTACCACCTGAAGTTTTTATCAAGTTCCAATTATGCCAATGCCAATGTCAATCGTTATAAATACAATGCTAATCATCATCACACGTACAATGTCAATCATCATTGGATTCTGGATTCCACTTCCATCGTCATTTGGTTCATATCCCCAACTCGAAAATTGCTTCAAGTCCTCCTCGTCCTCAGATGAATTCCCAGCTCCTGTATCCCCCTTACTCTGTTCAATCCTTTTCCTGCATCGTCGACACAACCCGTCAATGGTCAGGTTGTTACCGTCATCGTCCATTTGCTTCACTTGAGACATGAACCCTTCCAGAACCTCCATCTTCTTCATCATGATGTCGATCTGAAGCTGGAGCACTCTGTTCTGAGTATCACTATCCGAAAGTTGTATCTCAAGCATGGCGTTCGTGGTCCGGAGTTTGCCGATCGCCTTTGAATCAAAGAGTTGTATATAGTATGCTTTACATGAAAATCGCGTCGTATAATTCCAATTAAAAATAACCTACAACACAGCATACCTTTACCAGCCGGTTTACAAGAGCTACCTGAGCACCAACTATGGATTCTGGTCCAGTCCCCGTGGAAGACCCTGCTGCTCCTTCACTTACCTCGTCTACAACATTAAGGTCTGAAAAGAGTCCTTGGACTGGAGAACTTGGTCGTGGCTCATTGGTTTCGCTACCATTGTTCGTTGATTCCTCGCCTTGTGGCGGAGTTGGCTCCGGCATGCTTGCGGCGTCGTCTTCCATTTCAATTAAATCAAATGTTATAGTACCTAACTACTTTCTGTACAAGAGTAATAAATGAACCTTGTTTTCAGGTGAGAGAAAATTGAAGGGCTATATTTTAAAGTTTGCTTGCACGTCTGAAATTCTGCGTGCTAAATATGCTCATGTTGAACCCAGTGTCTCTACATGTTTACAAAATTACAACTAACCGAAACCGAAACATGTATACTCGTCGAGCAATTCATACTGTCTCTGGTTCCGTGTGCTAGTTCCTCCTTTTAAAAAGTATAAATAGCAAAAATCCACTCACGCACTGCTTCACAGTTTCTCTGCCTCTGACAAGAGTTTCCAAAGACAGAGACAGCACGAGATGTTTGTAGATGCTTGTTTGCCCATCTTGGGGAGGAAGGCAAGTAGGGAGGCATCCGCTTTGTTTCGTAAACTTCCGTTGATCCGCCGTTCCTCCTCATCAGCCACCAGCCTCAAGTCATATCATATCGCTACATGACCAAATATACTGAAAACTTGCTTGCTTACACTTACAATTGACGTTCAAGCCGAGGAAACCCTGTAAAGTAGATACCTATATGCAGTGTTCGAAAATGCATGGATTTTTTATATGCCATGCATGCCTGCTGTCAAAGACCATTATAATTATAAGGCAATGCTCCTTCAAAAAATCTCATCTCCCAATGATCCCAACAGAGGTCTCATCTCACAGAGTCATGTAATAATAATTTCAACTTTTTGACTTGCGGCATTCCTAGAATACTTGTATATCCCAAAGAATTCCGAATTCTTGGAATTACATGCACATTACATATCTCATCATCATCTCCCTTCGGCTTCCTTTTTCCTTTCTATTATTTTTCCTCCATACGGTTTCACTCCCACTCACTCACTCACTCACTCTGCCTGGCCAACAAAAAAGAAACACATTTCCAGATTTTCCAACCAACTTTCTCCTTTTCCTCGCTGTTGAACTTTCCCTTGACATCTCATTCCAACATTTTGATATATCCCAAAGACATTCTCTATGTACATATCTTTCTTTCTATTATTATTACAATACATATATCCTTCTTCGTAGTAATCCTTTTGTAGAGACATTCTTTTGGTATATACGACGACCAGGAGGAGTACCGAGGACCATGCGTATCTCAGTAGACGCGGCCAGCTGCAGAGAAATTCTCATGAAACCGTTCTCCTTCCTTCAACAACATCATCTTTCCATCTCCTCTCTTATCCCAAAGACATTCTCTATATGTACATATCTTTCTTTCTATTATTATTACAATATATCCTTCTTCGTAGTAATCCTTTTGTAGAGACATTCTTTTGGTATATACGACGACCAGGAGTACCAGGCAGGACCATGCGTATCTCAGTAGACGCGGCCAGCTGCAGAGAAATTCTCATGAAACCGTTCTCCTTCCTTCAACATCATCTTTCCATCTCCTCTCCTCTCTCCCTCCCTCTCAACTAGTGTCTCTGTTTTTTTCGTCATCATCATATTCATCATCCTACACAAAAATAAAATCTCATCCGTCATCCCACACGCAAAAAAATCCAGGCCACACACACACACTCAAAAAGCACTTTACAATCCACATCATCTCATAATCAATAACCCACTTAATACTTAATCAAATTCCCAGAGAGGCGAGTAAGAAAGGAACAAGAGCAAGTGATCCATATAATATCCGATTCACCTGTTGTGTCTGTGTCCCTCCATCCATAAAAAAGCCTCTCATCTCATCGCTTCCACAAAAAAGGATAAGGATACATATCTTGTTTCTTGTTGTGATCTTTTAGCTGATTTAGCTTTCACCACCTCGGAGGAGGAACGGTCTCATCATAAGTCACAAAAAATATAGAAAATATTGGCATTTTTTCCGCTCTCTCTCTCTCTGCGCCCGTGAAAGTGAGTGAAATCGATCTTTGAGTGGTTCCATTCGCATTCCATAATTCCATCCAATTCCAACTGGGTTGGGTCGTCTTGCTACTCAACTGGGGGAGCCGGCGGACTTGAAAAAAAAATGTACTCTTTTGCAACAACATCATCAACATCCGCATCCGCCTGTTCTCAGAAAAGAAGGTCTGCATCTCCGAGAGGTTCCTCTGACACTTCATGGTTTGATCAGCAATATCATCAGCAGGGAGAAGAAGAGCAGGAGGAGGAGGATAATGTGGTGATCCACCAGCAGCAGCTCCATCACCACCACTTCGTTCAGATACCCATTCTCGTTCCGTACATTCCCAAGAGAGACGTGCGACGGGCTCCAGTTAGTAAATATATAAAAATATAACTTAAATTATTAGTAAAATTAGTTTATTATATATATGGATGGAGGATGTGGAGGAGAGGAAAGCCTTGTAGAAAAGTATTATTAACAACAAAATTCTAAATGCGGCCTTAAGTTTATTAGGTAGTTTTTTACCTATGGTGCTTTTTTGAATGCATCTCTCCGTAATTCCGTAAATGCACTGGATTGCTTGGAGGAGTGGAGTAGTTAAAAAAAACAAGTGAAAATATATTTGAGTGTGGGAGGAGGAGGAGGCAATTTATTGTGAAAATTGTTTTGATAAGATCCGGTGGTGGTCGTAAAAAATAAATTTGAATAGGCCAAGATGGAGTTTATTGAGCTTATCAAGGCTCCCACGGTGGACAATGTGACGATGAGGAGGACCCTGTTTAAACCGATTGAGGGGACATTGTGCATTACAGGGCATCATTTGATACTGTCGTCGAGAAAGGAGGATGCGGAGGAGCTTTGGGTAATAAATATAAATATAAAAGCATTTGAAATTATTATTTTGTAGTAAACTTAAGGATTGAACATGTCTGGCAGATTGTGACGTATTGGTGTTGATTTTGGTTTCAGCTGCTTCATAGAAATATTGATGTGATTGAGAGGAAATTGTCAACATTTGGGGGTGGCACTGTTGTGATTAAATGCAAGGATTTTGCTGTTATTAATCTGGATATAATGTCCACTGATGACTTTAATAATGTAGCGGATTCTATAGAAGCTTTGGCTAATATTGGTAAGCACTGAATTGGGTGTCTTTGGCTAACTTTGAAAGATGTCTTGCTAAAGTTCTAGTTCTAATATTAGTGATAATGTTAATGTTTCTGCGTGTGGTTAATTGAATTGAACGTTTCAACTTTTAGATGTTCCTAGTCTTTCGTATCCGTTCTTCTACCGTCCAATGTACACAATTGTTGAAGATGGTTGGACTGCCTTCTCTACGGAAGCCGAGTTTTCAAAACTTGTTTTAAAATCTGAAGACTGGAGAATCAGTCAAGTTAACAAGGACTACGCTGTAAGTAAACATTCAAAGCTTTCCACTTGCGGTAGTTTAGAAATGTTTAATACTGGGGTTATATTTACAGGTATGCAGATCTTATCCAGCAACAGTTGTAGTTCCAAAATCCATTTCTGACGAAGATATCGTCGTAGCATCTTCTTTCCGCCAAGGGGGTCGTTTTCCAATTTTGTGTTATAGACACGAGAACAGCACCGTCTTGCTTCGCAGCGGTCAACCCCTTGTAGGACCAGCTGGTCGACGTTGTAAAGAAGATGAGCGGCTTATCAATGCAGTTTTAGGGCCTGGAAAGCGTGGTTACATAATTGATACACGTACACAAACATTAGCTCAAACCGCTAAGGTAATTAGGAACTAAACTAACTTTTACTTAGGTGTGGTGTAAAGATTTTTAGTTGCTTTTTCAAGTTTAAGAAACGTAGTATTTGTTCATGTATTAGCATGTCGAGGTGCTCGTACTCTTAGAAAAGTTGGTGATTATCTGTATCTTTCTTCTCGTCACCTTTTTCTTTTAGAATTTGAAACAACAATTAATAATCAGTGTCTATAATTTTTCTCTGGCTTTCCTGTTTGTTGAGTTGTGGTAAATTAGCTATTTGTTGATCTCCGTTCAGTTTAAATGTACAGAATTGACTTGTGAAACACCGTTCATTGTGGCTTCGTAGTAGTCTGTATTTAATGGAAGAATAACAGTAGTAGTGGGAAGCGTAGTAAATTAACTCAGTTTTCACTACCTCAATGTGTCCTTTGATATATAAAAGTTTTTACTGTGGAGCAGCGTAATCAGTATTGTATCGTCTAGATAAAAAAAACTTTCTGATCTGTCCCGTTGATCAGCTGAAGAAATAAGAGTTATCGTTTGATTTATGTTATAAAAACCAATGAAAATAATTTTTTTGATTTTGGGCTTTGTTACAAATCAGTTTATATAATTTTCCCGTATAATTTAAATTTTCAGTTTTTGTTAAGTTGATCTTCGCCTAAAGATATTTGAGTACCCTGTTGAGTTGAGAATGCATTGAAAATTTTTCATTGCTGTACTTAAATGGCACCTTGATTTGTTGATACAAGTTGGAATGAGATACATACTTTTTGGGGAAATTATTACATGTGTAAGCCTATAAGTTTTCAAACATTTTTTCTACATTTAAAAAAGTGATCATCCGTTTTAAAATGAGATCATGACATAATAAGGTAGTGAGACCTGGGTACTAAAGTAGTGAACTTTATTGGAATTGGGTGGCAATCAGGCTATATTTGATTGGCAGTCAAAAGGAGGAGGATTTGAGCTTGAAGTCTATTACCCACAATGGAGAAGGGTCCATAAACCAATTGATCGTCATCATAACCTTTTGGACTCGCTCTCGAAATTGGCGGAAGGTATATTATTCCAATGCAAAATGATACGCCATTTCCTTGATACGCTCTGTCAAGTCAAAAGGTTGTTCCAAATAACTTGTGACTTACGAACATGCATTCTCGTTTATTAACAGCATGTAACGACACGTCATGCACTATGGACAAATGGTTAGGTCGGGTGGAGTCTAGCGGATGGTTGACGAATGTCGCGAGTGTTTTAAATTGCGCAGCTTTAATTGCTCAATCTTTGGTTCAGGTACTTATAAGAATATTAATGATAAAGTTTCTTACAAACCTACTATAACCTAACCGATGCGTGCGTGGACCTTATTGTATTTTTAGGAGAATACATCCGTTCTTGTTCACGGATCCGATGGGACAGATACTACGTTAGCGGTAACGTCCCTGACGCAAATCATACTGAACCCAGATTGTAGAAGCATTCGTGGGTTTGAGGTACCTTACCTATCTTGAAATATCAGTTAATAAAAGTAAGTAACCTGCTTACTTCAAGGTGTAAGGATTGCATTTGGACTATTTAATATCTTCAGGCATTGATTGAACGAGAATGGCTTCAAGGAGGCTATCCATTTGGAACTCGCCATTTTAAATCTTGTTACGCTTATGCTGCCTCATCTGCCAGAAATCCAAAGAAAACATTTGCGCCAACATTCCTCCTATTTATAGACTGTGTGTGGCAACTTTTTACCCAGTTCCCGTGCAGCTTTGAATTCACAGAGAACTTCCTGATTACTCTGGTTCAACATTCCTATGCATCACAATTCGGTACCAATGATTACATATGGATGCATGCTGAAAATCTTCATAATTTGCATTTATTTTCAAGTCGAATCCCACTCCAATTTGTATGATTTTATATTTCAGGGACATTCCTTTGCGATAGCGTCTGCGAAAGGGAGGAACTTGATCTCAAGAATAAAACTGTTAGTCTATGGTCTCACATAAACCGTCCAGAGGTGCTCCAGTCCTACATGAACCCGGTGTATGAGCCCAACTCCAAAGTAATTTGGCCATCCGTTGCCCCCGTTAGTCTGGTGAGCCACAAAATCTCAGCGTATCAAAAAAATATGATGAAAATATAATTACAACTTGAACGACTTCTTTCTACAATTCTCTTTCTCTTTCGTAGACCTTATGGTCCGGGATGTTTTTGCGTTGGGTGGTTGATCAATCTCCGACAAAGGATACATGGACCACCATAACTGAATTGAAGGAAAAGGAACGCGAAATGAAAAGGGAAGCAATCAAGTTACGGAAACAACTTCTCGACATGGAGAAAGCTCTTATTGCGAAGCGAGCAAGTGAATCAACCACAACAGCTGCGTCATCATAAAAAGCAATAAGATGCTTGTGTAATTTAATATTAAATCCACCTTTATACACAGAAAATGCTCACACACAAAATCGTATACACGTATAAAATCTCCCTCTCTATTTATTCTAAATATAAGGTTCTATAATGTACTTACGTACAATTCATCACATATGTCGTTGATTCGAAGATCCTACAAGGAAAAGTTCAAAATGGAAATGGAAAATACGTACGTATCTTATACATTTTGCCCATGATTGTTAGGTTGCAGAGTGCAATTTTACCTTTTATCACACATTCTGCATGAACCTCTGTATCCATAAGGTGTAGACTTTATTGAACCCAGTTTAACTACATTTCTTGCCTGCTGGAAAGGCAATATTGATTTTTGTGCTGGTCTCTTCTGGGCTGACACACACGAACATTGTACGCTTTTGCATGCAGAGAATGAAACCTTAAATATGACATAGGTTAGAGAAATATAACTACATTCACAACTCCGCAGTTGAACGTTCGTTGATGTAATAGCTATAGCGGTCGTATTGTTTTTATATCTATCTTAGACAAATATATATATATACAATCTTACTGCCTTGTTAATCGATTTTTGTTGTTGCCATTTTGCACAAATAAATATCGGATAAAATCCGCATCGTTAAAGGTTAATGCTCGGAAAAGTTTTTGGATATTCATGGTAATCATATCATCATCATCTTCATCATACAGAACATTATTTGTCATTTTCACTCTGGCTGCTGCCTTTTCTCATTCCACCTTGTGCCACCAGATAGATGCACTTTCCCACTCCATTCTTATTATTGTTAAACTAACGTTGCAAATCCGAGCTACATTTTAACACCTTTTACCTCACACAACAAAAGTTAAGGTGGTAGGAATGTAAGTGATTGTGAACACGGTGATCATGTCTATGACCATCAAGAGTTGAGCCAAACTGGATTAAATCTGTCCTTGAAATAGGTTTTTCAACTTGACGTAGTGTAGCTCTAGCTCTGCCATTATTGCTAGCTTCCAACACTTTTATTATGTTCATCATTTCAATCTTATATATATTTCTACCAACCAACATAACATGCCATTATAGCACGACGACGGACGACTACCACTACGACTCTGCTGCTACATTTATTGTCGACGTGATTAAAGTGCATTACCAAACTATATCGGGGAATATATGGATGCGATTTTTTCCAACTTGCATTCATTACAATGCATGGCATATGGCAGATATATGTAAAAAAAAAAGAATCAGTATGCTGACTAAAGACACAAAGTTAGTTACATCGCTATTGGCATTTTAATGGGATTTTTTGGTGGATTCGGAAAAGTTTTACATGTTAACCTTCAAAAACCAGCGGCAGTCATACTTATTATTTAGTGCGCTTAATATGTACTTGTAGTTAGGTACACATGCCGAGTCGTCGTGTCTGTAATAATTGCAAACCTTTGCATAGTTAAAAACATTTTGTTAGCAGAGGAGAAGGCAATAAAAAAGGAAACTTGGTGGTAACACCCTTAAAAGAATTACTACTACATTTAATGTAGACAAAGCGTCACCGCGGCATTCCATTTTAACTACCAGCCCATATCATAATATAATATATCCTTCTCTGTAACTCACAATTTTAACTAATTCGTCCCCATTATCTGGTGGCACGACGGCAAACCATTGTAAATTACCATTATACCATCTTACTGTTTGTTTGCTCGTTCACACAGGTATAATAATCTCTACTAAGACGGTTGCGATTCTTCCCATGCTGTACAAAAAATTGCGTATATGTATCTCCCCAAAGTATTGACAAAAGACACACATATTTTTTCCTCCAAGACATACAAACTTTTGCACACGGATACAATGACAAATTATCTTTAGTTCAAAGAGTCAGTCAAGTCTAAAAAAAATAGCCCTACAGCATTGCACTACTCATGAGACCATTTTCGTCTGCAAATTTCCACGGGAAGAAAAAGTGGAGAACCGACAAAAAAAATTCTTACTTTATTTGTGGCTCTGATTTATCTATTGCTGCTCCTTCTGCTGATAAGCTTGATTGGACATTAGCAGGGAAACCGACACATTGAGAAGACAAAGAAAAACAGACATTTCATATTATTATATATGCAGAGTCCATTAATGATGAAACAAGTTTTATTCCTATTAGTCTGCTGCA
>JAANSN010005323.1:0-12698 GCA_036850665.1 Dicranocentrus wangi | reverse complement strand
CTGTCGACTTGCCAAGTCAATCGCCACAGGAAGATCAAGATCGCAATAAAAATACTGGGAAAGATTTGGGTGTTTTAACAAGACTACCAAGTCAACCAAGGGCTACAGAAGCACCTGTCCATTCGCGAAGTCAATTGCCACAGGAAGATCAAGGTCGTAACAAAAACATTGGGAATGATTTTGCTGTTTTAACGAAACAGCCAAGTCAACCAAGGCCTAGAGAAGCACCTGGTGACTCGCAAAGGCAATCGCGAAGGTCATTCGATCCATGTGCAGTTTCATGTTATGAACAGCCAGGCTATTATCAACATCTATTGCGACACGTTCGCTCTTACAATCCCATTGTTTTATGCGGAAGCTCAGATTATTCAACAAGAGCAAACGTGTATTTTTCCACCTACTGTGAAACTAGCAATAGTCAACCATTCAACAAAAGAAGTACTTGTGAAGACATACTTAGTAAGTACAATTGCACACCAACACCATCCCTATATCCTCAATCTGTTCAAGTATTCCAAGAGAGCACTACCAGGAGCGCGATGCTACTACCTAATAACCCAGACCAAAAAAGTGTGCAACCTTCAAAATCGGCGATTGCTAACCCTCCCGAACGAAGGGCAGCTGGATGCGGGGGCTGCGACAATTGTTTGTACCCCTGGGCATGGCTGATCCGACTGTTTTTTGTAAGTAGAAAATGTTTTACTTTCATAATATAGTAGCGCATGAGTAATTCAGTAACCAGATGTTTAAATTGCTTTATCAGATAATTTGCGGCCTAATGCTTGCCCACTTGATCTGGTGGGAAGAATGTGGAATCAAATACATGCCCCTGACGCTGAATAAAATTCTAAACTTTCTAAAGTTTCCTCGTCTAACGAAAATGTATTACATCGGACTGATGGCAACGCTTGCGTATTTTGCATACGTACTCTTAATATCCTTCTGTTTTTTATGTTGCAAGTGCTGTTGCGTTCCGAATGATCCGAAGACAGTTTGCACCTGTGTACGATAAATGTGATTATGTGTACGAAAACTGCAATTACCTATGTGAACTTCCAGAAAAATATATTATTAATTGTAGATTGCTCTTTAGAAAGAATTTAAAGTAATTCTGCATATGCTGTTGGGAGCAGCTCTGGGATCCTACCTTTTAATATTGACCTGGGATGCGAGAAAGGACCACAGACCAAGCCTGCTCACAGGAGATTTTGATTGCATTTCGTATTGCCTGTTGTACACCATCGCACTGCTGTTTATGGGAGTGATTGCCTTTGTCATATTTTCTTTGGAGAGGAAGCGTATGCGAAAGAAGGACAAGGAGAACCCAGACCAACCTGAGGATCCCAACGAAACAGTGTCAAAATCAACAACAACATTGAGTAGATCCACAAGAAGAGTGGTTCCATCAAATATAATTATCAACGGAACCACTTACAACTACAACGTTTGCGGTGTCTGGATCTGGAAATTTTGGACGAAGCATTTGTCAAGAGGGGAACAACAATCCACGTTGTTCGCCATACTATGGAATGTGCGGAAATCCTTTGCAAATGAGTAGACCATGTTTTACGCCCGGAGTATATCGAGAAGCGAGCTGTGGAAGAGCCAATAATAATAGTTCTGGTGAACAAAGAGTTAGTCATTTTCGCGCAAGTTATGCGATGACCCGCTATTAGGCATATATGTTGGTTAGCAAAACTTGAGTTGCAAACGCCAGTTTGTTCATATATGATCGACAATTTGAATTGAAATGCTGCAGGATGAGAAAATCCGTATACAACGGATTTAAAAAAAATTCACAACCATGCCTGTAGATAATTTATAATTTTTGATGTCAGTAACATTTTTCCAAAATTCAATATGGATTATAACATAACTTGTTTTATCTCTGCAACGAATATCAATGATGTAATGTATTTGATTCCAACCTAAGAGTATGCATATAGGTATATATATACCTTCATGATTCCGGCGTTACGATCAACTTCCTATTTTCCGTCATTGTCAGGGATAAACGAAATAAGGAAAACAGGCGTTTTAACAGAGTGATAATATGTGATTTTGATGTTTGACTTTTTATGGATAATGAGCATAAGTAACTCTAATCCGGTTTCACGAAACCTAGAAGTTGTGGAAATACGTATCTCATTAATCTCATATATCATTATTCTTACATGAAATGTTTTCACAAGACTGATTCTATCCATCACTTCACACACATTGTCAGTAACCTGGAATAAGAAGAAATAGAAAGCAGGACCGTGACAACTGAAAGGAGTTTGAGCATGTATACTCACCGGTTGAACCACCAAACCAAACTAACATAGCCGAGCAAAAGGTGACCTTCTTGGTCCATACAACATACACATCATCCCATCCTCATATTATTTCTACTTCATGTAAATTGGCAGTGGTAGGTAGATGTGGCCAGTGGCACTCACTACTGTTCTCTAAGCACTGCACTGCACTGCAGAGACTCCTTCCTACTATCATGTTTTATATCATGTTTAGATCCACTGGATTGTATATTGAGATTCTAATGTCGAATGTGCAACATGCTAACACGCAAATCCACGAGTGGTGTAGCGCTACACAAACTAGCCGCATGCTTTGGGAACATGTGTACAAGAAAAAATACAAGTATTTTTAAGGTACTATCCGTTTCTACACGATTTCTGATTGCCAGAAATTGCGGTGTGGGAGTAGCAAACATGTAATTTTGACAAGGAAAACTATGTGTATTACGTTCATCATGGTTAGTTACTCATCTCCGGTGTATTCCCAACAGTTGTGAAATTTTATTTTGATAGATTGGATGTTCAAAGTATCAGTTGGTTGGTTGTGATTTGTAGGTACATGCTAATTTTCATTTCAAAGATATGCTATTGCTATTGCATCAATTGCTAACCTTTCAAGTTCGATTTATATTGTTGTTTGTTTAAAATGCTGCGTGGTTTAGTAAACTATTTTCTAGTGGCTTTAGTAGCCTTTCTAGCGTATTACTACTTCAACGACTTTTTCGTTTATATTGGAGAACCAGTTTATGTCAACTCTGTGTACGGCAAGTTAAAAGGTCGGATTGGTCACGTTCGAGGGGGTAGACAGGTGTATTCCTTTCGGAACATTCCTTATGCAAAGCCTCCACTAGGGGAGCTACGATTTGAGGTTAGCAAATCAACTATGTCTGATTGATTTTCACGTGCCTAGGTATATAAGTATAGTATAATCTATTGTGTTCCTTAAATTTCACAGCCTCCGGTTTCGTACGGGAAATGGGAAGATGAGGTGTTGGACGCAACAAAACCTATAAAATTGTGCATGCAGTATGACACTCTGTGGAAACGCATTGACGGTCAAGAGGACTGTCTCCATTTACACGTGTACACTCCAAATGTACGGAGAATTCGGCATTGGTTAATTAACTAGTCAAGTTACATTTAAAATATAGTTCTTAACCTGATTATGGTGGATTTCAGGTCGATACAAGTAAAGCCCCGCTGCCTGTCATGGTGTGGTTTCACGGAGGACATTTCATGTTTGGGGGTACCAACATATTTGGGCCTGACTATTTACTTCAGGAAGACGTCGTACTTGTTACAGTGAACTATAGAGTAAATGCATTAGGTAACCGAACAAATTAGAAGTTTTTTTTGTATACAAATTGTTGAGTTGACGCATATTGTGACCGGCGAATGACCTATGACCAATTTAAGGATTTCTAAGTACTGGAGATAATATATCACCCGGAAATCAAGGCTTAAAGGATCAAAATCTAGCTTTGCAGGTTGGTTTCTAAATGTTTTGCACGGCTATAATTTTCCAAGGTCTAAAATTTTACGCAGGATTGATTTGCTTGGTTCATACATTTCTCACATGAACGTCCGAGGCATATACACAGGGATCGAAAAATCCTGGATTATTCAGCATTCAAACTTGGATTCGGATTACAAAAACTACAGAGTAGTTATACTTAATCCATGTACAAATTGCCCTAAACTACTTATGACACATGGTACACAGTAATAGTGGCACAGGAGTACATGACGATTCGGGAGGGGCTAAATTTCTGTTCTTTGAACCTGTCTCCGCGACAGTGTTAACCGTGCGTATTGAGTTTGGACCAAATCGTTTAGCGCGCATAGCGGACGCATTAACCGCATGACTTCAACTCTTTTTCAAAAGGGTTTGCGTATATATCTCGAATGTGGATTATAGTTTCTTATTTCTGGGTTCGGTAATATGGGTATACAGGGGTTTTTGGAAGGCAAGGAACAGAATGACATGATCATGACCTAGGGCAAAGATGAGACGTGAGGCATGAGACATTAATTATTAATTCAACATGCTTGGCCAGGGAATCTTTATCTTTACCACGGAGTTTTCATGAGAATAAACAAAATAGCAAACACATGGAAAATTTGTCCTGTGGAATTGTGGAAACTTACATATTTGGAATCATACATTGGAAAATTATAACCGTGGAATCAAGGAAAATTCTTCGGTGAAACCCCCCAGCCACGAAAACATGCCCGAGTTAAGGTTTTGTCTTTGGAGAGTACATAATATCTTTGAGTTTTGCAGTGGGTGAAAAAAGCAATAAAGGAATTTGGAGGAGATCCCAACTCGGTGACTTTATTTGGATGCAGCGCTGGTGGTAGTAGTGTTTCTTACCATATGATTTCGCCAATGTCAAAAGGTATACATTTCCTCGAAATATTGAATCAAATAAAGCTGTCGGTGGCAGTTATTAGTTTAAGTTTCAAAGACCTTTCAGTCAAAAGAAAATAATGATCTAGAGACAAAACTTTTTCTATTTTTTTATTGATGTTAATAAGGTTCTACATTCTGAATCACGACCGCAATATATGTCGGGAGTTATTTCATTTTGGTTTTTTGATATTCTTATTTGAGGACTTTTTCATCGTGGTATATCTCAAAGCGGCTCGTCCTTCTGTCCTTGGGCTTTCACTCGCAACCCAAAGAGTCAGGCTAAGAGACTAGCAGACAAGTTGAACTGCTCTGTTGAGGCTTCAATTTCATCGGAAAAGCTTGTGAACTGTTTACGACAAAAGTCTGCACAGGAAATTGTTGGCATTCATAGGGAAATATCTGTAAGTTTCTGGGACTCTTTTTATTTGTGTGTAAGGTCGAAGGATTTTTTAGAATCCATTCGTTATTGATTGAATGCGTGGGAAATAAGTAAAGTAGGTTATGAAAATGAAATTCGTGTACGTAGGATGTATTTCATGAAGTTGAAGCGATTTTCGGACCAACTATTGAACCAGCAACTATCGCCAAAGGAAAGGCATTCCTTCCAGATTCTCCATACAAACTTTACAAATCCGGACAATTCCAGCCTACGCCATGGCTAGCGGGTGTGAATTCTGAAGAGGGATGCTTCCGCAGTCCACGTATATTTTACATATCTAGTTTATATTAAAGCAAAAACCACACATAAGAACACCTGTCGCTTCCAAGAACGAATGCTTAACTTATATGGAATTAAATGTGTGTACAGTGATTGTAACAAACGAAGACAAATTAAGGGAACTGAATGAAAATTGGTCGGGAGTAGCCCCTAGAGCACTTCTTTTGTACAATGACGATCCGAAATTGGCTGAGAAAGTCAAAAATTACTATTTTGGAAACAGCAAAAACAAGATGAACAATCTGGAAAAGTCAACATCGGGAAATGGAGTCAAAGCAAAGGAAATTGGATGGGATGATTTGGAAAACCTGACAAATATGTACTCAGATCGATATTTTCTTGGATGCGTGAGAGATGCCGCAGTTTTACATGCACAATCTGCTCCTGTACATTTGTATTACTATACTTATAAACATGACATTGGATACGGGTACGTATTGGAAATAACTCCCGTTGGATCTTGGATCCCGGTTCAAGTAGAAATCATTTTAGGATATGCGAAATTTTGGATTTACAAACACATTTTGAATTGGGAAATCAGCGACTACGGTAAATATTGTATACCTCCTTCAAGTTATATGGAGCATGTTAAGTGTGATGGGGTTTCAGAGTGGGTATTTACATTTTGTGAGTTCAATGGTCATGGAGAAAAAGTAATTTTATTGTCATGCATTTTCTTGGTAGGTGTTTGTCATACGGATGAGATGCAAAGTCTGTTTCTACTTAATCCACTCTTGGCTATCGATGAACGTTCTCCGCATTACAGCTTCTCCAGGAGAATGGTGAAACTCTGGACCAGCTTTGCAAAGAACGGGTAGGTATCACCCCAAGTTTTATTTGCATACTTAGTCTGACAGCAACTGAATTAACACTTGATGGAAGATGGAATTACTAAACATAGTTCAAGCTGTCGTCGAGGTACACTATCCGAGATACAGTACAACTGTACAATATATAATCAAAAGAACTGCAGGACAATTTTTCAATTTTATCAGTTCTGTTAGTAATTCGAAATACAGTTATAGACACATGTAAGGCTACTTTGAGGAGAAGCACCACAGTCATGTACATGTACATGTGCCTACACATCGTATATGCATTTTTCCCGTAGTCCACAGGTTTGTGGGCAAAACAACAAGGTCGCATTCAATGGTATACTTTTGATTTTGGCAATCATTATTGCCTTGTGCTTTTAAAGGTGTCGATGTTGTTTGAGTGAAATGAGAAAGTTGTTAGTATATGATCCGACAACATTGCAAAATGTGAGTGACATTATGATTTTGAATTAACAGGAAACCAGACGATTTTGGGGACGTTGCATGGACTCCACTGAAATTTGATAAGAAAACAAACACCACAGTTATGCCTCTGCAGTATCTCCGGCTTGGGAAAGTACCAGCCATGATCGACGAACCCTTTACACAAAGACTGAAATTCTGGGAGGATCTCAATTTGCCCAAAAACTAAAGCAGTTTTGCCCATGTTTAGTCAGTTTATGTGAGTAGAGTGGCATGGCGAATAGACTACCGTCCATTTCCCTGTTGTTTTGTTTGTAGTTTTTTTCAGATTTAATATTACTATTCTGTAAAGGAAACTTTATACGTGTGTATGAGTTGTGAGTGTGAGTATGTGTAGTTTCTGAGTGCTGTCGAGTCTTGTCTGGGTATACCAAAAATGTTAGAATTGAATCAAAGGTGTGTTGTTAGTTGTAGAAAATAATAAATGATGCAAAAAATAAATTCAATATTCAAGCTAGCTATACCTCTTATCACTGTCACTCATTTTATTTTAGTGGTTGTTATAATTGTCATGTTTTCATTTCTGCATATAAGCAAGAGTCACATCAATACTGTGATTTTCGGTAAAGCCATTTTCCGCAATGTAATAACTTGGACTGCCGTACATTCCACCAGCGGTTGATCATATTGCCTGTTTTGTGTAAATCTCCAACTACAATTCACTGCACCAACATGCCCAACTTTATAGTAGGTATCTCGATTATTGCATTACCGTTGAGTGTAAAATATCATTTACAAAAGCGCATTGTCTAAATCTAATTGTAAGCACTTTGCTGGAAGACTGTAATCTTAATAGGTTTTGTAATACATACGTGATATGACGATTTTAAAAATGTCTCACAGTTTCCAATTTCAGAGTAAAATCTACAGTGACGTTAGGCAAAAAGGTGAAACCCATATGAGTTAGGAAATTTTTGGTCTCAAGGTAGATGCACATACCGCCGATACATACAACATGGAATTAGAGAATATTTCTCACTTGTGAAGCTGACGTAACATATTTGCTTTAGGGCATCTGTTGAGCTACTTGGAAAAGTTTTAAAAAGGAAATTCTCACATAGATATCCATCAATAGATCCTCGCTCTGATAATAGGGCTGATATCTTCAGAAGATTTTTTTTCAGTAGCTTCAGTCTTCAGACAATTAGTTTCATGCATTTGCACAATTTCAGACTCTTATTTACCAGGTGGAATGCCGGTTTTCCTTATGGTGGTAGGAACAACTGTCAATATGGTTTAACCGGAGAAAATCTGCTGCAAATCTTCCTAGCGTGAATAGTTGGCTTAGGTTTTGAATTCATCTACTTTCGACTAATTGTAATTTTGGGAAAGTAGTTTTGATAATTTGCATATCTATCTAGTGGTAAACCTAAACCTATTGTCAAAATATAAAGGTGGGTAACAGTGGTTGACTCAAATATAATTCCTAATCACCAATGACGCACGACGTTTCGTACATGTAAGGTTGACTGAAGCAAGCTCATATTATGCGATTTTCTGCTTTATATTCCTAGAGATAGTATTTGCTCTACGATTTACAATTCTTGACAACTACAAGCTTACAAAAATCGGCAGTTTCTAACAATCCATTTATGCATACAGTAGAGCATAGAAAAGATGACATAAATCATTTAATCGAGTAGCGCGTTGTTTCGTTGTGTATGTAATTCTAGAATGCATTCGTTATTATATTCTCTTACCTTCACTCAACCTTGCCTGCGTATCTTCACATGCAATTTTTGGGGGTTTCCTTGATCCATAATATCACTTACAAAGGCTTGTGTGTTTCTTGGTTGTATTTCTTGCTGGTTTGGACAAAAAAATCGTAATTATACGGCAGAAACGCGAAGTTGTTCCATGCTTGAAATGGACTATAAGCTCATGTCTTAAATGTGTAATGTCATCATCATCATGATACATTTGGCGAAGAAACGAGAAGTAAATTATTCAGAGGGTTGCACAAACTTTCAAGTTTTTGTGTGTATACAAAGCTTGCGCTAAACTAGTAACGTCAACGTGGCTTTAATGCGGTTGATGCTGATGACGCGACGGTACAATTCAAGGTCAAGAATCACTCCAACAAGGTAGCAGCACCTGGTTCCACGTGTAGACGTCTTATGCCAGATATTATGCATTCTACGAGTAGTGAATGAATAAAATGGAAAGTTCAAAGTTCACATGAACCGTTTTGGTTTGCGTATTCTACAAAAGAGCGAAAGATCAAAGTATTAAGATTTCCAGTTTTCAACCAGGCACACAAAATACTAGGTACAACCCTTATTATTAAATCCTTTAAAGGCAAAACTGCAGACCCCAAGCTTTGTTAGATATATTCTTAAATAGACCTTCTTAAATATGGTAGACCCAAATAAATACTGATGTATGAAAGGAAGCTTGATACACAAACACAAAACCTAATTTATACCTAACTACAAGCTAACGTTTTAGCTTTAGCATATTTATATAATAAAGGTAGTTAACTCTCAAATCGTTTTAGCTTGTGTTCATTCATTGTTCATTCAAGCTATTACAGGATTTTATGTATTGCAGCTAGTATGTTTACAGGATTCAAGCTATTACCATTACCACGCAAGTACGGAAGTGGCGTGCTACGAGCCCTATCCTCAATATATACTTTCATAACCACAAGCCAATTTCAGATTACGCAACAGGTTTTGATCACTTCACTTTTCTATGTAGTATACACATGCAAGGCACAACAAACATGTGCCATACATAACAGGATATCAGATTTGGGAACATAATGTAACACGACGCCAAGTTTAGTTTGGGTATCAATCAAACAAAGTCCAAAATCCCCATGCACAACCTCATTTTTTTAATACAAAAACTACGTTCTAGGTTTTATAATCAAGATACCTAAAAGATAGATACGTTAATGCAAATATGATTTGTTGTGCGAAGCTGACTGTTTCAAGATAATATGCATCAAATAAACGCTTGGTTTCGTGGTTTTTATATCTACACAGAGCGCTAAGCTAACTATGTAACAGAGATGTCTGGTCTTAAATATATGCAGATACCTTCAAAAATCTATTTATTTTGCACATGGCTACGACAGTCAACTTTATGTGTGCCAAGATGGATATGGGGTTACAACTTACAACCTGTGTCCTGTCTCCAGTTCAACAGTAGTAGACTAGAAAAACAGAAGCATCACACGCACACTCCGTCTGCTGGAGTAAATTCTCAGCAGCTTAATGGTCACGATCTTATTGTTCTCACAATAAGAGCAAGACATGGAAATTGTGTTGCCGATTTAGATATGGTTTAGGTAGTAGACTTTATTTTATATCAGTCATTCGGTATAATTTCAAGACCTTGGCTATTTAATATAGGTATAGGTGCAACATAAAGCAGATTTCAGTTATCGATAGCAAATTGAATACTTTTGTTTAGTGAAGCGGCAGCCGAAGTTACCTATCCTATAAGTAATGTTTAAAACTGGGGACTAGACTCTCATTGTCAGTCATTTTACTCTTAGTTGCGAATAGTGAAGCCCGTTATGAAATTTCACAATGAAAAGTATTAAGCGACATAGTAGCGTTCATATTTGGGGATTCGTGGTTGTAATTATATCTATTTTAGTGTATAGCTACCTCAATAACTACTTTTCTCGTGTTGTAAATGTACACATAAAGTATGGAACCCTTCAAGGATTTGAAGCAACATCCCGCGACGGAAGACCATTTTTCAGCTTTCGGAGAATCCCTTACGCTAAGCCTCCAATTGGTCGGATGAGATTTCAAGTATTATACACATTATACACGTTCTTTGCTTTATTATCCTACACACAAATGAAAGCTGCGTATGTATATAGTATCGTTATATCTTTTTGACCAAACGAAATACATTTTGACAAAATCCCATTGAACTGGAATGAATAATGAATTTTTAAGATATATTTTCCAGAGCGTCTCCAGTTTCTGGAGGTATGATTTTAGGCTTAGCGTTTAGCTTCGAGCCTCCGTTTGCGAAGCGTTAAACTTGCATAGAGTATGAATGGTTGTTGTGTTGAAGAGCAAAGAAACCATTTCATGAAAGATTCTTATGCATAATCCATATTGAGAAGAGATGGAATTAGTTACATGCATACGAAATTAGCTACTAATATTATAGCAACAAAAATCCGATTCTTTGTTCGTGCTTTACAGCCTCCAGCAGAGATTGAGCCTTGGGATGGTGTTCGAGATGCGACAAAAATGACACCTAATTGTTTGCAATACGATCTAGCTTTCAAGGCATTTCGAGGACAAGAGGATTGTCTGTTTCTGAATATTGATACGCCTCAGGTAACTTACATTTCGTAGTAAATTATTTAAACTTATATCTGAATTCGCATTGATGACTTTTATATTGCATTCCTTCCGCACAAAACTCTCAGGATCCTACACGCAGGCCTTTTAAAAAACTTCTTCCTGTTATGGTCTTCATCCATGGAGGTATTATATTTTATCATTACATAATACCAGTACTACGAATATGTATCAAGGCGTTGACAATGCAATATAATGCGGCAAATAATAATGCCCGGTTAGATTATTTATTTGTTTCCCTCACGGGTTTGCAAATTTATCGAATTTCAACTTGAAAATTTTTCCCTGTAGGTCTGTTCATGTTTGGGGGTAGCGGGGAGCTTTACGGTGGCCGCTATTTTATGGACCAAGACGTCGTTTTTGTGACAATCAATTACAGATTGGGATTGTTGGGTACAATTTCACAATTACACAAATCAACTGCAGCTACATATTAGCAGTCTCAAAAATGAAGTGGGTTGAATTAAACCATTTAAATCTACAGGATTTCTGAACACTGGAGACGACTTTGTCACAGGAAACATGGGTTTGAAGGATCAATTAGAAGCATTGAAATTTATTAAGAGCACAATCATGGATTTCGGTGGCGATCCTAATAGTATTACACTTTTTGGAGAAAGTGCAGGTCAAAAAATTCAAATCGCATCTTATTCTACATTCTACATCTTAATCTTATTGTTAGTGTACTTTATTTGCTACTTTTGGATCTGTGCAGGTGGTGTTTCAGTTCATTTGCATATGCTCTCTTCACAATCTAAAGGTGTTAATTATATACGATTTAATCAATGACAACATATTTGTTCGATGGTAGTTATGAGGCTTGATACTCAAACATTCAATTTTTACTCAAAGGATATTTCAATCGGGCCATATCTCAAAGCGGTTCGTCTTTCTGTCCATGGGCTTTTACCAGGAATCCCAGGGAGCAGGCCATACGTTTGGGCAATCAGGTAGGTTGCCCAACCACGAACTCTGAGAAGCTTGTCGAGTGTCTTACTCTCCTTGACCCGTGGGAATTAATACGACCTCACGAAAAACTATCGGTGAGTCTTTCTCAAGGCATATAATTGTCTTGAAAGCCTGTAGTAATACGCCAAACGGGCATGCCTTAGCTTTAGTAATGCATCTTCCTTAAACCCGATATGAGTATACTTCATTATTTTTTACGTCATGCGTAGACTTTGTTCGCATTCTCCAACGGCTATCAAATTATATTTTGCTGCCGGAGCGATCCTAAAAATTGAAGTTTATGATATCCCTGTTTTTTCCGATAGGACATCTTCATGGACGCTCAGGACGTTTACGGGCCTTCAGTTGAAAATGCAACAAGACTGGATTTAAAATCTAACGCATTCCTTACCGATTATCCCTACAAGTTGGCTGCAGAAGGGAAAACTCACAGAATACCTTGGATATCGGGTTCTAATTCTCATGAAGGTTGCTTCCGCTCAGCGTGTAAGTGAACTTATAACACAAAATGAAATGTTATGGTGTTGGGATTAAAAGCTGATTTAGTTATATACTTCGTCGACTTGCTATTTTATCATGCGGAAATTGTTTCATTGTATGAAACATTAATTGTGTTCAGACTCAGGCACACTAATTTTAGAATTACGATCGATACACATACACTAT
>JAANSN010005322.1:0-12703 GCA_036850665.1 Dicranocentrus wangi | reverse complement strand
GGGTGTTTGGTTTTATGGTTGAGGTATATATTTAGTTGATTAAGACCATGAGTTCGGTTAGTAAGGATTGGGCAGCGAGCTAAGTTATTCCGCTTGGTGGACTTGTTGAACATTTGGGTTGGGTTGGTAAAGTCCATACGGTAGGGGGTTTTGCGCATGGATGGTTGCTGAGGCTCATAGAGATGATTGCGTACCCTACAGGGATTGGTGGTGACCGGATGGAATCGTTCTAGGGTCACCCCTTTGCCCAGTATGGGCAGGTGGAATTTTAGGACATTTTCTCCTACGAGTTAGAACACTTTTGACACGTAAAAATGTCGGAATTGGAGGATTTTTAGTTCAACTGGGCCCAAATTTTTAGAACATATTGGGCATGTATTTTTGGTGTTCTACCGATGGATTGGGGCTGTTCTACAGGTTGATTTGGGGTGCTCCACATGTTGATTTGGGGTGATCCGCAGGTTGATTTTGGATGTTCTACAAGTTGATTTTGGGTGTTCTACAAGTTGATTTGGGTGTTCTGTTGTTGCAAGAATGTCCTATCGGGATTACTAATGTTGTTCTACCGGGTTGGCGTGTGTTCGATTGTTAGGGTTGAGGTATATTTGTTTGGTTAAGAAGATCATAAGCTCGAATCATTAAGATTAGGCAGCGAGCTAGATTGTTCCGCTTGGTGGACTTGTTATTTCGACATCTCCTCCTTAAACTTTTGCGAGTTCAAAGGAAACTGCGACAAAACATCATGGATCCTGTTCTGATGGATGCTGATGATGTCTCTCTAGCAGAGACTTGTAAAATTGCAATTACATAATTGCAATTACGTAATTAATTACCAATTACATAATTAGAAATTAGTAATTGACCCTTTCAAAAATATCTGAAGTAATTGATAATTGGTAATTTAAACATACGCGAGTGATTGTAATTGATAATTTGTAATTACACGGAGGGATCGTGTCTAGAACATGTAATTTGTAATTAATTTCTTTTTTGCATAAGTCCGTCTTGCTTGTATCTCACGCCAGTTATTCTTACTCTACATCTTATTTTATGCACCCTACACCCCAAACATACTTGCCCTTCCTTTCATGTCACATACCTGACATTGCACTGTATGCGTTACTAGCGCGTGATAGCCGAATACAAGTAAACGTGTTGCGCCTACTTCTAATCTATTCATTTATTATTTGAAGTTGATTGCATACTTCATTTTCATATTCGGTTGTCGATATTTTTTAAAAACAATTAAATTAAAATTAGCTGCTTCGAACTAATAAAATAAAATGGATAACAGTATGGCAGAAGGTACTAATGTTCCAGTGATTCTTGATGGAACCTTTTTTGAGATAGTTTCATCCGATAAAATTGGTAAGGAGGTCAAAGTCAAGGCCAGGTGTGTGACGTGTCAGACTGAAAAACGCAAACGTAACGGGGAGGAAGCTGGTGTCATAAAAGGATCTTTGACTGTCACTTCAAATTTCATCACACATTTAAAGGTATGCCCACCTAATTGAACTCGTGAACTCTAGGAGGATTCATGATACATGGCAAAATGTTGTTTCAAATCAAATCTCATACACTGACTGGCTGATTGGCTAAATTTTACAGAGGACCCACCAAAACGCGTTTCAAGAGTACGAGACCTACTCGACTGACCCAAATACAAATGCAAAACGGAAGCGTCAATCAACCATACCATTTGAAGTGGTCAAACGTGTGTCGACTGTCAAGTCAAAGCTCGAGAGAGTGATTTTTGATTATATAATTAATTCCATGCTACCATTGAACACAGTCGATGACGACTATTTTATCAACTTATGCCATGGATTAAATGAAGAGGCGGATGTCATGTGCCAACAAACTTTACGATCCCGAATTCGTGGGGAATTTGCAAGAATTCAAGGAAATTTGAAAGCTAAATTAGACGATGTAAAGTATATCTGCTCAACAGCCGATATTTGGTCCTCGCGAAGCAGGAGTTTCATTGGTGTAACAGTTCATTGGATAAATACAGATTTTCATCGGGAGTCATCAGTGCTAACATTAAAAAGGTTCCAGGGAAGTCACACTGGGAAGAAAATAGCAGNGTGCTAACATTAAAAAGGTTCCAGGGAAGTCACACTGGGAAGAAAATAGCAGAAATGTCAGATTTATACAAAGATTTTGGGATTCAAAAAAAACTCGTCTCAGTTGTAACCGACAATGGTAGTAACTTCATCAAAGCTATGAAGATATATGGATACGAATTTACAATCGATGAAGGTGACAGTGATGATTCAGTAGAGCTTCAGTTTGGTTACGAAATAGAAGACGACGATTATCCTGTTCCAGACCATTTAAGATGCGCCAGTCATACTCTCAGTTTAGTAGCAACAGATGACCTGGAGAAAGAATGGAAAATCAATTTTGATTCCCAGCTTATCGCAAACTGCAAAAAGTTCAAACGGTTGACATTTGCTAAGTGCTCAGCCCTCTGGAATAAAGTCGGTCGCTCAGTCCAAACTGCGGAAAAATTAAAGGAAATTCTGGGAAATGCAATAAAACGCCCTGGAGATACTCGCTGGAATGCTACATTCGACAGTGTAACACAGTTATCAGAGAATCGTTGTAAACTCGACGAAATAATGACGGCAGCAGGATTGCCGAAATTCAGCCAAACTGAAATGGCTTTTCTGGGGGAATATTCGTCAGCTTTAAAACCAATTGCAACAGCCATTGATACTCTGCAATCTGAAAAGGACTTTTATTATGGGTACTATGCGCCAATAATTGTAAATATGATTTCGAAACTTGAGCAAAAAATCAGTGTTCCCACAGAAAATGGGTTCGGTGCTGTCCTTTCAGCCCAGCTACGTGAAGCTGTAAAGGACCGAATCAAGGACATTGCAGAGTTTAATGTGGATAAAATTAAAAGCGAAATTCTTGCCGCTATGCACGATGCCATGCTTTAAGTTGAGATGGATTCCTGATAAGCACAGAAGTGTTTGCAAGACTTTATTTCAGCAAGAAGCCCGCCGTTACTGGAATGAAATGAGTAAAGTTAAAGTAGCAGGAACACCAATAGACAGTCGTAACAACAAAGAGGATGCTGTGAGTAAATGGGACTTAATGTTTGGAAACGAATCGCATACACCGGCAATTGAGGAAGGTTTAGCAGATATAGAGTCAACGGGCTACCTGTGTGACAGTAGCACAACTTTGGAGTCCCTACAGAATTACGCTATCATTAAGGGTATGTTTATGCGGTACAATACTTCGCTTCCATCGTCTGCCCCCGTTGAACGACTTTTTAGTTATTCCGGGATGATACTTTCACCAAAAAGGTCAAATCTTTCTGATGACTTATTTGAACAGCTTGTGTTATTAAAATTAAACTCAACGCCAGTGAATAAGAAAGCAAAAAAAGTTATTAATAAACTCTTGTAATTTGTAATTTGAAATTATAATTAATTAAATAATTTGTAATTTGTAATATTGAACCTGTCATTATTAAAATGTAATTAATAATTAATAATTAAGCGATTTTCGCTTTAAAAATGTAATTGTTAATTTGTAATTAAAGAAATTGTTTGTTAAAAATGTAATTAGTAATGTGTAATTTTGTCTCATAAACAAGTAATTTGCAACTCTCTGCTNAGTTGAGTAATTGCAGTTTTTTTCCTCCACAATTTTTATTAATGCACAATAATAATATTTGACAAAAAAAGAAGCATATCCAAGTGAAGAGATTGGAAATCAATAAATCATAGTATACTTTTTACGAGAGCTGTGAGTCATTTATATGGCAATAATATTTTTGTTCAAAAAATATATAAGTTCAAAAAATGATGCACTCTATTTAAGTTTCACTTTCATGTCCTATCCTAAAATCATCTCAATTCATGTCAAATGGAACCTCACGACGATGTGGTTGTGGTGGTATGTGGCATGAATGAAATAGAATAAAAATTAACAAATTGCACTTTTACTTTTTGTTGATGATGAGTGAATAAAAGGAATTTGAAGGTACTTGCGTGACGAGACAAACAAGACCCATCCTCCGTAAAGCATGTTTCATATGAGGTGTGTGTGGGTGGAGTTTAGTGAGTGATATACATTCGTTTCCTGACAATCCTGTCCTGAGACTACATGAATCCTGTCATTTCCCAACGAAAAAGGAAGTAATCTTTAGTGTAGTGTAAGTTCAGGGATGATATGGTAATTTGTTTGATGTTTGGCGACATGTGAAAGAAGCCGCATGCAAACAAATAATATAATATCTTTCAATACTTCAATACACGGATGAGGGATGAAGGAAGAATGGAGTTTTAAGAAGGGGTTATAAAGGGTTACACATAATTTGTCTCCTAGTCTCACTGAGCTTCTCCTTATGAAAATGTAACTATGAGCATGACTCAACAACACATCATCAATCAACAACAACATTTCCTTCCTTTCCCACAAGAAAAGGGAACAGAGGACCAAAAAGGGTTGAAGGTAGATCTCATATAACGGGATTACGTAATATTATATACCTAATGGTGAATGGAAGCCTACTCTTACTTTTCCTGTGCATGTGGACGCAGAATGCACTTTTAAGGGTTCAAGTTCAATGTCGTTCATTATGCCGCAGACAAAGAGATCATTGGACTGAGCAAACAACACTAGGATAGTTAGTACCCAACAGGTACCTAAGTTTAAGCATCCAAATTTTCGTATAAATAGTGAGACACAAATCCAGAAAAGCCATCACACACATACCAACTTGCAAATCTACCAGTACAACAATTATTCCTCCTGCAGATCTGCATTCACCATGAAATCGGTGAGATGTCATTTCCGTGCATACAGAAATTTCAGTTTTATACCGAAAACTAATGATTATATTTTTTGGAAATCTTTTACAGTTCGCCCTTGTAGCCCTTTTCGTTGCTGGAGTGTCATCCAGTGCACTCGTCCGAGTTGACAATGGATATTATGGATCCGACTTGAGAGTAGGCTCTTATGGCTCATATGGATCTGCCCTCATCCGTGACATCCCAATCATCAGCATGGACCACGAAATCCGTGGATCCCTCTCTGATTCCCTGACCTATGAGACTGGAAACGGGATCCGAGTTGTTGACGACACGGTCGCTGTCCGAGGAGCTGGTGGTTTATACGATGATGGATACGGACACCTCGTCGAGTCCGATACCCTCCTCAAGAAATCCGGAGTTTTCAGCTTCACCACCCCTGAAGGAATCCCAATCACCACCAGGTGGGTCGCTGATGAGAACGGTTTCCATGCTGAAGGAGCCCATTTGCCAGAACCAGTCCCAATGCCCCTTGAACACGCCGAAGCCCACCGTCTTGCTCTGTCCAGGCTGTCCCTTGTCGGAGCTTACGATGCCCCAATTGCTGTCAGAACCTTAGGATATGAAGCCCCAGCAATTGTACGCTCCACTTACGGTGCTCCAGCCATCGCCATCCGCTCATCTGCCTACTAAAAACTAAAAACTCAATTATAATCCCTTTGTTTCTGAAATGTGATATTTTTCTACAATACAATATATACCTATATATATTATCTAATAAAAATACATGTATACATAGTTTTTCATAAAACATTTCTTGCATAATTGAATTTAATTTAACCTGCAAAACCTTAAAACCTAAAACCTAAGGGTTCTTGGAACTACAACTCATTCTCTCTGAACCTGTTGAGTTAGGATGACCCTTCTTTGCTTGCTCCAGTTGCTAGTGATGGTATAATTGTGATTTCATGAGTCAGGCATTTTAATTCCTATTCCTACGTATATAGCAATATGTAGCATGGTGCTCAATAAAACAGTTTAGGTTGACGTCTGGCTTTGCGTAATATTAAATGCATATAATATTAATATTGCGTATAAATTAAATTAACAGCACATTATATGGGAATGGGAATTAGGTGGGTTGTGTTGTTTGTGGGATACACATTTTTGACATTCAAGGGTGTGCGTGGGTTGGGTACTCTGTTGCAGGCAATTCCGCGAACGTGAAAATAATACATGTACACGAGCAGCAGCAGCCCAGCCAGCTGATGCTCCTGTCCTGATATTGATGTGTGTTTGCGCATTTGGCATTTGGTTCTACAAACTTCTATTTGCTTTTCTTGTTTAGTTTTTTAGTTCCTTCTACCTGCTACAATGGAGTATGGAAGAGTTGGAAAATATTAGCCTTCCTCGTGCCTTTTCTTCAGTCATATATATCAAAATTGTTGTTGGATGATTTAGTGTATATTTAATTTATTTATAAACTTAATTAATCATCATAGTCAGGTATATAATTAATTATTACACGCTGCTCGTCACTACTTCACATCTTGCTATTTTCGTGTTGTTTAATTAAACCACAAAAATTTGGGATATGGATGGAAAATATTTATTAGGACCAATTTTAGGTGTTAGGTCGTGAAGGTTAAAAGGTCAAAAAGGTGGTCGGTTCAGTGGTTAGTGTGTAGTTTGTAGTTAGCTCGTTATACATTTTTTTAACTCGCATTTTAATTTCGAAATTTAGATTAGCACCTGCAATTAGTGTTATCCTCAAAATACGTATATAACAACTACTTTTTGACTTTAAAATTACATTATTGTTTCGGGTGGGTGTACTAACACGAAGGCTAACTCAAATCTCCGAATTTTTGTCTTTATATTTTCGGTAGTAAAACCGGTGACCCGGACGGACCAACCACCAAGGACGTCTGAGACTGTGAAACTCTCGAGCAATTCATCCGAACACCAGCCAGTCAAGTCAAATTTTAAGAAAAATTCGAGTCTTCAGATAATCAGATCTGCCTAGAATCATCAGATAGAGTGGTGCAACAAATGTCGTCTAATCGCTTCGGAGTTTTGGGATCTGTTGAAAACAGCGACGGCGAAGGGGAAGAGGACTTGTCATCTCTTCCATCGAAGACTCCAAGTCAGCAGTCCACTCTTGCCAATGTGTCTTTCAAGACATTGCATTCACCCGTTAAAGGGATCATCGGTGCATCCACACCCTTAGCGGCGTTCAGTCCTGGAGGTACGCCAAGCCTTGGATTGATACCAGGAGGCTCTTCTTCCAAGTCCAAGGGAATCGGATTGAATCCACATTTTGTACAAGGTGACGCCGCCGCCGCCCCACCTACTACAGCTGCTGCCAGCAAAGCGAGAGCTACTGAATTTGCAAAGAGCATGAAGGTCCTCAATGCTGCCTTTACTACTTCATGCCAGTCTGCCATTTCCAGGGACCCTTCGCACAGTCTGATTCCTCTGGTGAAGGACTACTTGCATCATTCCCGAGGTCTACTGGAAGAGGGTAATGAAGAACAACTTGGTGGTACTTCTACTACCAGCGCTCCAATACCGACCAAATCCTGGAAGACCCTTGGAGAGTTTTTTGAGAAGCTTGAGCAAAACTTTATTGAAAAATCAAAATCCCGAGCTACTGAAACAAGTGAAGTTACAAGCCAGAGTGCCTTCCAGATCCAGAGTGTCCCTACAACCTCCAGAGCAACTTCTAGTGTTAGTATTGGAGGAAATGCTGCTATTGGAACAACTGGAAAGTTAGACAACGGTTTCGATTTCACTGGTCGTGGCGGTTCTGCGTTTGCGTCATCATCATCATCGTGCCAGGCACCGAAAACGCCCGTAGAGTTCAACAAGATGAATATTATGCCGTTCTCGACACCTACTTATGTTATGAATCCACCTGAATTATCGACTTATGAACAGCCAGCCGCGCCAGCAGCCCCCTTTGGCGTTGGTGGATTTCCATTTTTCGCCCAAGTTCCATCCAACCCAAATACTTTTTCAAGTTTTGCGGCTCCAACTGCTCCAGCAACTTTCGCCCCCGAGAACAACAATAACGACGACGATGAAAATGGCGAAGGCGAAGAGGATGAGGGACCTCCTGTAAATGACATCACTCGGGTGACTGAGCTAGATTCAGTGTATTCAACAAGGTTAGCAATAATAGTTTTAAAAAAAACAACTTAAACTTTACAATTTGAAATTATGATATGATTTTAATTTAATTCGAGGGATTCAGTTTTTTTGCAACGTTGCCATTTGTTTGTTTGTTTGTGTGTAGAGTCAAAGTATTTGGAATGATTGATGGGAGCTACAAGGACAAAGGCGTGGGAATGCTGTACATCAAGAAATTGGGCAGCGACAAGTATAGCGTGGTTGTGCGGGGCGATAACAATCTTGGAACATTGATTTTGAATATACTCCTTCAAAAGTCGCTTCCCCTCGAGAAGAAGTCTGCCAAGGATGTGATGACGGTGGACTTGCAAGGAAACAACAAGAAGGGAAAGGGAATGCCGATCTTGCTGAGGACAAAGTCGGAAAATGAGGCCAACGATCTATTGAATAATCTTAGAATGTATCAACAGTTCAGCAGCACTTAAAATTTAACAATTTCGTTAACTCCACATTGTAATATTAATTAGTTTTTAAAATCATCCCCTAATTAAAATTGATAATGAGTTGCTAATTACTACTACTAACGATTGTATGCTAATTTGATGTATGAACCAAAGTACGGTTTCGTTAAAAACTAAAAACTAAATTTTTGTAAACTAAAATAAATTCGTAATTTAACATTCAAGTTAAATACATCATAAACCTTTCACTGCAAACATTTTAGAGCTAACACAAGGCTAGCAATTTTATTACACGTCACACTTGATTTTATATATACTAACTAATCACATAACATTTCTTGCATAGTTTGCAAGCGTGAACATTTTAACAATTTTATGCTTATAAGCTTAATTTATTGATGTGGATGTGGGGTTGGTTGTCCAAACCAAAAACGATCACATTCGTAAAAATTATCAATACCGATAAAGCTAATCATAATCAATATATTAATCAGAAAAATAATATCCTTTTACATCTTAAGACCACCACCTACACACGAAATTTATTGGAGAACAAATTCCAAGCTATTTACAATCAATTTGCGACGTACATTACCAAAACCGTCGTAATCATATGGCATCAACTTCACGGTGGTCTTACCGTGTTCCTCCATCTGCACGACTAAAAGAAAATTGCATACGTACGAATCTCACAAAATTTTAAAGTTTCCAAAAATAATTTTGAGAAAAAAACTAACCATTGTCCATACAATCAGAAATGTCTTCTGGAAGACTAACACGAACATATCGCCCATATTATTTAACTATTTAACTAGCACCAGTATTAACTTTGCTAGATTCCAACAAATATTAGAAGCAATAATAATTAAATTACACGCCTTTGTGGCAAATATAATTGAGAGAACATTTTCAATATATTTGAAAATATTGAGCATTTGAACTTATTGCTGCTTAATTACACTATTAACTATGTATAACTATTATTAATTGAAAACCAGAAGCAGAAAAGCACGAGAAAACTGAAAATCGGTGGCTCCAGCAAAAAAAAACCTCTTGAAAAAGGCATACCACCTTCCGTTGGAATAACCTGCAAGTAACAAAATAGCGTCTTGAGGATTGCTCACAGAGTCCATGTCAGTCATGTCAGGTCAGGCAAAAAGGTTGGTTGATGGTTTTGACGTGAATGTAAAATAATATCTCGAGCAAAAAATGTCTTACTGCGAATGTTATTCAAATGAAAAGTCCCATTTCAAGCTGTCTGCGACCAACCTCCGACGCGTAGTAGTAGCAAATCTAGCGAATGGCACTAACTCGAACGTGGTCTTACGTAATCCTTCACCTGCGTAGTATTGAAACAAAGAATTTACCTTACCTCATAAAATTATACTTAAAAATAAAAAAGCTCATAAAAATTGAATAAGACGGACCGTTATTCCGGGAAATGCTGCGTGGAATGTTAACGGGTATATATTTTATCAATGATTGCCCCCTTTCAAGACGGTTGTCATCCCCTGCCAGACCAACTGCAAGTTTCATCGATTCCATGAACGGCCAGGACTCGCAGGCCACCCGTAATCCGTCATTTGTCACAGCTAACTTCAACGACGTCAAGCTAGGCATCCACTTTGCAATCTTCCGAACCTCCTCAGGCCCACAAATCTCCTTGTATTTGTAGGTAAACTTTTTCAAAGACGGGATTACTACACCCTCCATTTCCTCCTCCGTTGTGGTCACAATCAGTTTCCGCAAGTAAGGTCCGCAGAGAGTTAGAACTTCCAGGTTAGGAAACTTTTGCAAAAATCTCATGCTGCTGATTATCTTCCCACGAATCTCCAGTTTGTGCAGATGCTCAACAAAGGGTGGCTCCAATTCATTTGCCCAAACTATTCCACTATCGGCGACTTTTATGCATAGTTTCTGCAAAGTAGCTGAATGTAGATTAATCAGCTCGAAGACCAGTGGGGCTGTAGTTTTCGGAAAGATGTGAATGTCGAGTTGTTTCAAGGGAAGTTGGGAGACCAGGAAAAAGTCAACAAGTCGTTCGGGCCCATCTAGAAAAAGTCCTTCCCTATATTTGAAAAATATGAACAATAAAGTTTCTCTGTGTTATCAATAATGATTTCGCGATAAACCGCTATTCTATACCTATACTTACCTTTCGACATGTATCGTGCTTAACGCCAGGTTTGTCTTGTCTGCTCGACGAACATGCGAAATTGCATTTAGCATTTCCGTAAGGTCATCACTTGAGATAAAGTCAATTTCCAGGGTCTAATTGAACACATAACAAAACATTTAAAATTAGAAAACCTTCGCTAACACATTGAAAATAAAATTCAAAGTTCAAACTCACGATCAGACTACTTGCCTCCAGTTCAGAAAAATGGGAGAGAAGATCCAGCCATGTAACTGGCAAACGTCCGTAATCGTCCTCGTCGTTCAAGTCCAAATTGATGTAGAGCTTCTTAAATGCAGGTCTACCTATTTTCCGGGAGTAAGACTTGTCGCTTTCACTTAAGACTAAATTGAAAAGCTCCTCCTCATGACGCGCCTTCCCCTCAAAGTTGCGGTTACAAGAGTCAACTTGCAACTCCTTCAAGTTGGGAGTGTACTTGGAGTAAACGACATCCTCAAAAACTTGAGGATTCTGTAGATTAATATTCTCCAACACCAGATAAGTAATGAAGGGTCCACACTTTGTCAAAAAGCGATCCAGCAAGTTCCACTGGGCTTCACATTTCTCGTTCGACTCAGCGGATGCAAAATCCAACCGAAATTTTCTAAATTGACGAATCGCTCGGCAATCATGTTCTTCTTCGGATAATTCACCACGGTCACCACCACCGTGAAATCTGTCCAGAAAGGCAGCAATAGTAGTAGCCCGTTCAGTCCCCTCATCATCCTGTGGCTCCTCCCACAATTTCTTCGGAGGTGCAGCCTCCAGCCAGTGTGAGAGGGAAGCGTCATACCAAAGCTTGGAAACCGTGCGGCAAACACTCAACTCCTGGAAGTTCAGATAGCGGAAGACGAGCACCTGCAAAATAAAAAAAATCCCAAAATCAATATTTTCGTCTTATCATGTATTATAGGTATGTTACACATTACATAATTGTCCACCACTAGCATTTTATTCATTTAAAATGGGAGGTTGGTTTTTATCATTAACAAATCTGACACATCTTGTGTTACATCATAATTATTATACAGATGATACAGAATCTACAACTTTGATCTGAAGAGATTTCACAAGAAAAGCAGCCCTTGTCACTTTACCAGCTCATCAAATGCCTCCTCACCAAAACGAGAGGTTATGGTTCCACTGGATTGCTGACCCGACTCCTCCATGATGAACCGCTTCACAACAACAAAAGAGGTTAATAATGAATCTTAATTATTTACGAATAATAATTTGACACAGCGCACAGACACAATATATATTTTAACTTAATTATCAGCTATTATAATATATAGGTCATAGGTCATAGGTAGGTAGATATCCAAAAATATAAACTCCAAGTTTTGTTGACACATCAAGCTCCACTCCACCACTCCATTCCACAGGACAGCAGCAGCAGGACGAAACGAAAACTGGCGATAGACGAGGAAATTTGGCAAGACACAGACACAAGCAACAAGACACAAGAGAAGAAGAATGTTCTGCGTGGTGCGTGGTGGAATCTCTAAAAATACGTTACGAATACGTTTTGTTGTTAGATCAGAGATCACTTTGGCCAAAGTTTGTTAGATATTCTTAATTGACTTTTGCCTGTTTTTTTTTGGTGGAATCTCTCCAGCATCCGATTTACCCTCTCTAGCAGAGCATCCGATTTACCCTCCCTAGCAGAGCATCTAATTTAGACTCTCTAGCAGAGCATCCAATTTAGACTTTGCAGCCAACATGACGATTGACGACAATCGCCTGTAAGGCCATCAGTTTATACACGGAGGCGTGGCCTAGCCGAGTGACGTAATACTGCGACGAGTCTTGCCGAGTTTCTCTCCACTTGTTTTATCTATTTTTCACTCTGTGTCATCACATCAGCAAATTGTGATGAATTCGAACAGTTATGAGTCATAAACTTTAAATTCTAAAATTCTTAATTAAATTCAATAGTAAATCGGAGTTAAAAGTGGGAAAGATAGAAACATTTCCCGAAAGTCAAAAGTATTCACATGTCTAAACTAATTAAACTTGTGTTTCAGCAACTTTAATTAAATACAATACGGCGATCAGTGGAAAAACGAGAAAAAAAGAGAAAAAACTAGCTCCCCGTGCATTTGATTTGCATTGTTAATTGTATATATATATATATGCAATATATGCAGAGCATAGAT
>JAANSN010005321.1:0-12707 GCA_036850665.1 Dicranocentrus wangi | reverse complement strand
TATAACATAATATGTTATTGTTATTAGTATGCATTCTTGGCTATCTTTATTTCCTTCTCATCCTTTCCTTTGGAAGATTTTATACACTTCTCACTGCACTGTCATTCTCAGCAATAAGCGGTGATATTGATGATGTACTGATGGCCCTGACACAGTGTACTTGAGCGTCGCCAGTCTCGTTCATTCACAGTGACAATCATGCATACAAACGCTATACCTATGCTATGCGAATATACAGTATACATACCATCCGGTGTGATGTGATGATTAATGATTTTAATCTGATGATCTGATGACTTTTTATAAAAATAATATTTGAAAACTCGGTCCCATAATGTATTACGTTTGTACATTTACATGTCAGACATACCTACGCATACCCACCAACTTACTTTCCATTCAGCTTATTAGTCATCGTCAGTGAACATTGGTATGTATTGCATTAAGTAAGTGTTTTTGTAAGACCAGTTCCAACTAGAAGCTATCAAGGAACAAAGTAACCGTTTATGGTTAGCCAACAATGAAAACCTTCTTCGTCTATGTCAATATAGAAGATAGCTACAATGTGCCAATCCTGATTTCAAGGCTGCATTTATTTGGAAGAATGAGGGGTTTATCAATTTTTCTGATCTGATCACGACAATTTATTTGAACATTCATATTCACTTGTAAAAATTCTAGTTCTTGTGTTGAATTCTTACGATGGCATAGTACAATAGGGATTTGCATTTGCAATTTTAATGTAATTAAATGTGCAAAACGATATATGCTTAAAATACTCGTTAGCTCGGTGGACTCATTTTATTGTACATTAATATTCTTCCTGCAGAATTACAAAGATTATGTCAATTCTATCTATGGTCTTGGGTTTCCAGTTATTGCTTAATCGGATGTGAATATATTTTGTGTTTGTGAATGCTGACATTACTGCGAATAATGATGTTAATGGCTTGTCTGTGGGGAATATTTGGCTTTGTTCTTCCCGTTGCCAAAAGTAATTGCTAAGCATAACATAAACAAATGGACTTATGAGTTCATCAATCATTTTAACATTTTACTGTAAAAGAAGCGGTTCTTTCTTATCCGCTTATCCGCTCTATGTACATCCTGTCTCTTTTGCTTGATGGTAATTAAATAGTAATAATCGCAATTTAAAACAATACTCTTCGTATCAGTTTTACAGAGTGCAAATATGCATCCGTCGGTAGAATTTGCACCAACGACCAATGATGTCAAACAGATCAGGGCATCTGCTTTTGGTTGGCAAAGTAGTTGCATTATTTTGTATTACTATATGTATTTTCCACGTTTAGCTAGTCTTTGCGACTTATTCTATAGTCTGCAATCTTGAATTCAATGCGCTCACTATACACAGTTCACAGTGAGCTACGGTTTGCTTTGTTCTGTAATTTACTGCAAAGAGTTTCTATGATACACCACGGGTTGGGTACTTAAATTATTCAAAGGTGTCTTTATGAACTAACTCTATCCTCTGTATCTCTGGTTGTTGGGGTTGGTTTTCCCTAAAGATTACTGGAAAGACATGCCTAGGTGCATATTGTCTAGATGACATCACCTTCGTACACCCTACTAGCTACTCAACGATAACACTTAACACACGTCAAGTGAAGCATCGCTGAGTACAGTCCAACCAAGCACACGGACTAGAGATACATGGTATGGATCTAGCTAGGCAAAAAATGTACCGGCATTTCGTTCTAGTCACTTTTTTGCTTGTACGCCACAAAATCTACAACAGTTTTTTCAATATCATAGCAAAAAATAAGCAATTTCAATGAGCAAGCTGTGAAAAGGAAAATAATCCTGGTGGGATTACATCATCATTTGGTTCAGGTTCAACCGTTGACCAGGTGGTGCATTACTACATGGGAAAATCCTTCTACATCCACATCCATATCCCTGTACGCTTGACATCATCCCCATAAATTAACCGGATGATGATAAATGCTTAGGCAGAAATGAGGTGGAAGGTGGATGGTTATAGTTATGATCAACATATATGTATGTAATATATAGTTCAGTAGTCCATCTGTTCTGGAGGGATTGTAGGAAATAGGAAACGGCTAGTCAGCATAATATACCTTTTTACTGCATTATGCGCTATTACTCAACATCAACCCACAATATGATCAATCCATGAAAATTGTGTCACACTTTTTTCATACCCTTTTATAGTTTGAAAACAACTTTTCATAACTCATTAAACCGTCCACCTTTCTAATGCTTACTACTCAAATTGGTAAATGATTTCAGTGAAATATCCCTGTCAAAAAATGATATCGATAGAGTCTTTTGACTATATCTCTCCTCATCGTTTCATTTTAACCCTCTCTGTCCAAGTTAGGTTATTCAAAGGGGAATCTTATGTCTTGCTCGAGACATGAACATGTATGGTGGTGAGAGGAACTCTCTCTCTCTCTCTCTCTCACTGGCTCTCTTGAGTAGCGATGAAAAATGTGACTTTGACAGTTTGTGAGCAGTTGAGGACGATGCATTGCATTCGGATGACCGTATAAGGCTCGCAAGCTCACCAGTTGAAGAAAAAAACAGATGGAAACAGTTCTTTTATTACTGTCCAATCTCCCTACAAGTTTTTATGAATTCTACTTCTCCACTCTGACCAAACAAGGCAAGATTCGCCTTGGACAGACGGACAAAATGAAAATCTCTCCAAATCAGTAATAGTCTGTCCTACTCTTATTTATGTAAGTTGTATTTATATTCATAGTATAGTTAAATTAAAAATGAATCTCTGGTACAGTACTGGTTATAATTGCGTTTAGCATCGGTAAAAAGAAACGACGAGATGCTTTTAGTATTTAGGCATCTATTTCTAATTCTGGCTATGGTGTCAATTTATTATTCTATGAAATGGCCAATCGTGCCACTGTTGTTCTGCGCTTTACGTGATTACTTTCTGGTATGCCACTCATTCAAGATCAAACCAAAAGAACGGTAAAAGTACATCGGAAGGATATGATGTCATTGGCAAAAGCCAAATGTTGACATAACCACATGGACGAATGGAGATTGTGAAACCACACAGCACATTTTGTCACACTGACATAATTAGCATTGTCATTGCTATTAAATCATTTCCTATCATAATGACCTCACCAACTCACCAATGAATAAGTGCACAATATTATTTTTAATCAGTATGTCGCAAGAAATGACTTGATGTAAAAATACCTACAATGACTAACTACTTTGCTTAGATAAACCCAAATGCATTCGTTCATCTTGTTTTAGTTTCAAATGGATGCAGCAAAGGCTTAATCAGATTCTCAGATCTGCCAAAATACTCTTCGGGCAACGCCATTTCATCAGAGGGGACGGGCAAGTTGCTCTCTTTGTATCATATGAAAATGGTACGGACGATCCTCTCAGATTAAATGCATGAATCTTATGACTTCATTAAATCATAAATTCATACGATCACAATGCCCAACCAATGTAAAGTAATAACCCTATCACCTTTTTGTAGCATGGGAGTGAGGAAGATACTCTGAAAGGAATTCGAAAGCGGTGATAACATCAACTCATCCCAAACTCGTTGCTCATAATGGTCCGCACCTATTGTCATGTCAGTACGTTAGAGACATGTTGCATACATTTTTACTCTAACTTGCTCTTCCATATAGAATGGAATCTTGTAAATGCTAATCTGGCTGTGTAATCTACCGTGAGACATGGACCTCTAGCTTTAGGTATTGCACGATGAGCTCGAGTTCTGCCCAAGTACGCTTGCGGGAAAAGGCGGATAGTAAAAAAAACCTTGGTTTTTAAGCCTGAAATATGTAGTAAAGCTATCTGTCCAACGAAAAGTTTTAGTCAGAAGATATGGGCAAGTTGGTTCATAGGTAAAGTCAGTGAACTGAAAAAACACTTGCAGCAATTAAGCTAGAAAGGAAATCAACGTAGAGATACTAAAGCTGTATGAATTTTTTTCAGATCCTTTACCTTCATTTGAGCCTCAGCTGCAAATCCTGATTTTGTTGCTCTTGTAGCGGCCATCGTGTAGCGTTTATGGGAGAATTAAATTACTTTTGGTATGAATCTGTAAACAAAGAATATACGTTTATTGTAATAATTATATCCGCTATAATAACGATTTTATGCACTGTAGCCAGAACACACCTCTTCCGCCATTTCGTCCGTTGTTGTGAAAGTATGCAATGGTCATTTTCGGAAGATTGTTTTAAAAAAAGTCATTTTAAAGGCATACAAACTAAAAAAGCTTACAGGATTTTGACTGACAATGGCAAACATGCGTTCATCGATACTCCATATGCAAATTGGTATGTGAATAAAAAAGTGTGACATTGTATTGTTAGGTTAAGTAGTGTGTGAATTAATCAAACAAGATTAATTGATACAAAACTTTAAACGAATAATGTCCGGAAATGTTGTCTTTGCACTATTATGCGCGCATATTTGGATATAATGTTTAACGATACGACTATTTGAAGGTTAATCATACAGAAACTTGCCTGTTTCATACACTCTCTATAACGTCAAAGCTCTGAATTAACAGGGCAAAATTGGCAAAAAAACCTTTCAACTTTGAATGCGATAAAATACACGTATCTCTGAATTTTATAAGTACAATGTATAGCGATAAGATAATAATCATGAAAACCTGAACCACTTACTGAGCAGCAGAAGGAACACAATGGGATATTGTGTGAACGATGTAAGTAAAGGATAAAAATGTTTGCAAATCACTGTGACAGAAAAACCGTGTGCAAATCCAAGGCAAGAGAAATCCAGCTCGTGTTCCTATCAAACTGATGTTGTCAGCAAAGAGTACGGATGAAGACTGTCACGAACGCTCCAGCCTAAAAGAAGCTTCATCGAACCCTTGTTTCTCTTGTCAAAAGTGGCCGTACAGAATACATGTATGAACACATGGATGGGGGATGACGGTGGTTATGATTAAAAGTATAGAGCCAAGCCCAAGACAGAGAATATGTAAAGTAGAGAAGTAATAACATAATGAAGCATGCATAATAGGAAAATAAGAGAAGCTAAATGAAATGGATGATGTCATGTATATCTCGTCAGTGTGTTCCTACGTGAGTTCTCTTCTCTTGCAGAAAAAACAGCAAGTAGAAATACATTTAACGATCAGTAAACCGCGTAATAGACTTGCGAACAAATGCAATGTCATCTGATCCCAGTAATGTACTAAAAGTCATATAATAATAACGCATTCGTTCCCTACATTCTATAAAAGGCTAACTCATCATCTCCAAGTCTGTGAGGGAAAAGATGCTTCCTTCCATGTTTGTAGTGAAACCAAAATCCGCTTGCAAATAAACAATATGCAAGTTTGCATTATTGTGTGTCCTCTAAAAGCTGATAATCGTTGAAGATGATTTAGCACTTTTTATGTACAACACAGCCTCATGTTAGACTATGCTCGCTAAATAAAATGTAATGTGCGGAATGTTTGCTATTATAATGCTATCACTCAGAGAGGTCCTGAACTGACAGGAAAGAATAGAGGCAGGCTGAATGAAAAGCTGAGCTAACCACCTGAAATATGTCTATTTTAATTTTATTCATACAATTTTGATGCAAAGTGTGTGTAGATTTTCGTTCGTCTGCCTACCTCTGTGGAACTTGGGCCTATCTAATCTCATTTCAGTCACTTCCTTTCCAAGCAAGTGATGTGGTTGTAGTGAGGACGAAATTAAAATTAAATGTTTAATCATGACTTGGTTTTGGTTTACATTATATGCATCATGGGTTTACCGGGTGGTTTGGTATGAACATCAGTCATCATTAGTAAGCAAACCTATTCTGTCATACCTAACCTGTCAATATTTGATTATTCACTGCTTTGCTCTCAGTCAGGTCTAACACAATCCATATATCCATTATTATAACGAATGCAATAACCTTACATTGGGTTTATGAATATATTTTCATGAAGTGCACTTATGAATTTGGTTCGTTCGTATCCGAAAAGTACGACAAAAAACTTATTGAATTCTACATGTATTATATGCCTATTCCTCTAATTCCCGAAGCGCGTACAATATGAGTACGAAGCACGATGCCCGGACATATTATATAGTTTCCGATGCCAGGGATCTTGAAGTTAAATTGCCGCTTAAAAAAATAATATTTGATATCTTTATTATTATTGTGATTATAACGTTATTCTTGGAGTATATCAGTTTAAACTTTCAACAATGCATGATCTACAGTCACCACGTAAGAGAAACAATAATATGGCAAGGCATATCTTTAGCAAATGCGAACTGGATAAAACTGATACTGTTTTACATTTTTTTCAATTTCAGCACTCAGCAAATTTCAGCAAACCTAAATGTAGATGAGAACTTGTCAATACGTGGTGTTTGGTACGTACAAGAGCTTGAAGTGGAGAATATATATAGAAACAGGACGAGAACGGGACATTCATGTTCGGTGGATGGTGGATTGGATGGTGTCAAATGGTGTTGTAAATATAGCAACTCGCGTGGTATTTACACAGGCAACTTGGTTGTTTTGTTATCAGTTTGTCCTATGAAACAAGCAGAAGTTCAGTAAAAGTAAAATGGCAATGTGTGATGTCGTGATGTGATGATAGTAAAACCATGAATAGTATATCATAATTGGACTTATCAATATCACAATATAACTTTGCAAAACAAAGTATGCTAACTCAAATGAGCTTTACGTACAATTCTGCATTGATATAGGATTCTGTATGCAATTCTGTATTTAAATTCGTTGCCCTTTAAGTTGGGTAGTCGGGTACCATACCATCTTCCTTCACTAATAATAGAATCATAGCATATATCGAGATTTGGGTTTAATTTTTAATGCACAATTTCTTAAAGGTTGTCTTAATAGTGTTCACCACAACGTTTTACAATAACAAATGCGTGATTCTTTTAGCAACTGAACTTATTTTATTTGCGTTTAATTTTATAGCAAAACTTGCAATTTACATCTTAGCAAAGCCAAGTCAACATTTTAATGAACGTTTTTGTCAATAAATACTTTCTTAATTTGAAAGTGACACTTCCCCTGGTCCTGCTGTTCTTCTAGGATGCATCTGATAGTCCCGTCAACAAAACACTGAAAGTTGTAGATGAATTTCTGTAGGCGTTTGTGTCCCGGATATTCTTTCAGCATACAATTTCTTGCAATTTGAAAATCTACCATTGTATTATTCAAGCATTCCATCAAACTTGCAATAGACGTCTGGAAACAGTTTGATAATTCAAGATTACTAGAATGACGTTGATGATAGAGTTTGCGAAGTATAAAATTACGAGCATTCTTCGAGTCGTCCTGAATCTCCTTTTGGAGATACAATAGATCAAGGGACAAGTTATGTATAAGTATCCCTGCATCGTAAAACATTTTAAATAGTTTCTTCTGACGGACAGAGTCTTCGAGGATGACATCGTCTAGTAATTGAATCAGTTCTAGCAGACAAGCCTTGCCATTAAATCGTCGATATGTTACAAATGTCAAGAAGGAGGAGCCGTTACGACTGTTTCCAAAGTTGTGGAAAGTCATTTTATAGCATTCGATCCAATCGAGCAATTCTTGCAATAGAAACTTTTGAGTTTTTTCAAAATTTATTGTGCTTTCTTTCAACTCCTTGTACACCTCAAACAAGGCCGTAAGACAGTAATGGAATAATGGGATTTCAAAGTAAGGCACAGCATCAGAATGTCTGTATAATCCTGACAGAACATTGGATATAATCTTTCCCAAATCAGTGAAGAAAGCTCGAGGTAAAAATGGAATTTGATGAGATGATAATGACTTATAAATATAGTCATCCATTATCCACCAACAGATTGTAAACTTGAGAAATATTTCTAGCTTGTTGTACTTCTTGTTTGAGAAACATTGGAGATTTGGCGCTACAAAATAAGCCAGTTTTATGGGATGATTTTCTTGCTGGAGGAAACTTGGATGGACTTCAGGGCACAAGTTTCGATACAAAATCCAGCGTTTTAAACGTTTCTCCATCAGCTCCGTTGATATTGGGTGTCGTTGATAATAGGTGTGTGGATACTTTCCAGGAGAAAGGGAAAGAAGTAGGTGGCCTTGAATATGGAGATCGAGGTTGGTAGCTAAATCAGGCTGTGGGATGTTATAATCTTGATCAAATATTACCATCTCAAGTTTGTCTTTTTTCCACGATTCATTTGAAAATTTTCCGGAACGTGATTCCAAATGGACTGAATGAAACATGAGATTTTGTCCACGCAAAAGGTTAAAATTCTGTTCTTGACTAGTGGTAGTGGTAACATCAGCTTTTCCAGGCACCGGAAAAGTTTTGGAAACAACCTTGTCCTTCTCCAAGTGGAACCTTCCAGCAGTTTCAGTCACTTTTTCTTCTTTGTCAAGTCCTCCACTAGTAACAGAAACTGTTGATTCAGTCTCTGAGAAAATACCAGGTAGATGTAGCTCAGTTGAGTTAGCTGTCGCATCGCTGCAAACGGTGCTGGAAATGCTAACGCATGTTGAACCGAACGATTGCGTTTGCGGGGTTTCACTAATTCCCTCCGCTGTCGTCGTATGGGTAATTTCCATTTCAATGGAGGTTTGCGCTTCAAACGCAGAACTTTAGGACTCGACTGATGCGGAAAACTAAACTGAAACTATTATATCTATATTATATTTCTTCCTTTCATCAATCCGGACAGACGTCCCAGCAATACAACAAAAGGAAACTAATTGTAAATGACGCGAGGAAAATAATATTATACCAGTTGGGTCATTTTTGTTGAATTTACAGATTTCACTAATACATTTCTTGCGTGACAAATTCCCAATCTACAATGTCCTGTTTCCCCCAAAATGTAGTAGAGTATTGGGATTCTGGGTTTAGCGTTTACTCCTTTCTCTTATCACACTAACAAAGTTATTAGGGGAAACCAGGAAAGGTAAAATCTCATAAGTCAATATTAAGAGTGCAGAAAGCATCTTACGATGATAATGTCCTGATTAACGTTATACCTGTAAGCGATAAGTGTCATGCCTACTTTCATGAGAAGGGAGAAGATTCTCCGAATGCGAAGTTGAATGGGATTGTTAAATAAATAAATAAAAATATTGCCAAACTAAAGTAATTCATACTGACATAATATGTAAATGCAATAGGTATAATTGTCATTATTACTAGAAGTAGACTTTGCGGGTAGTGGCCGTAATTTGTTTGCAGAGATATGTCCCTAATTGACTTTTAACTTACTTTTATATGGCATTTGAACTTGAACCACCTCTCTATAATTTGTAGGGTAGGAGTTGTTGCTAACTTGTCACTTCCCTAATGGTAATTATTATCGGTTTTAGCTGTGTGGAAATTACACTGTATAGTGGTGCAAGGTGCAACCAAACTTTACAATTGCAAGTATAAATGCTTCGTCGAAGATATTTAAGAACGAGGATCATAATGCAGTTCAGCAATTTTCTCTATTCTGTATTGTACGCATATCAATGAAAAATCATATCGCAACCGGTTTTTGGATAATTTTTCTCATAATCATTCAAGAAATTAGATTGGATTAAGATTATCAGCAGTTTCGTATTCAGCGGGTTCGCTAATGTATGTTCGTATATCTATTGTCAGAAATTCTTGTACATCAATTCATTACGTAGAATCTGAGCTTTAATTTAGCTACATGCATTTACGGCGGGTCACGGTTCGTTGGCTTATTCGTTGTATCATCTTCATACCCAGAAATCGAGGTATTGTAAAACGAAGTAAACATACCTATTTGACTGTATCTGTATTTCCACAGAGGAACAAAGAATTTAAACTCATCCATCATATAATATACACTAATATACACTCGATATTGCTACTACATTCATATATATGGCCGTACAGGTGAGTGGTTTATGTCACTATATTTTATCATTTAAATGCTTACCATCTGGACCGTTATGGCGAATTCCATCCTTTCCAGCGAAATAAATCTTTAACTAAAATGCTTACAATTTTATTCTAGCTGGTATAAGAAAACCTATAGGATGTAATATGGAAAGTTTAATATGTTTGTGAATAAAAAATATGCTCTATATATTTCACTCTCTAATCAAATAATCAATTCTAGTAGAAGGAATGTCATAAATATTTACGCAAATGCAGTGCTATGCAGAATCAGCAGTGCCCCGTGGAACAAACAGCAAAGTGACATTTGAATGTTTTTCTACATGCTCATAAATATGCTCATAAATATTACTAACTAGCTGAGGAACCCCCTTTAAAAGGGAGTAATTTTTTAAATAGATCGATAAATTTATTTTCTAGTTTAATTGAATTACTATAGCTAATTTTAGCCCACCCCAGCAACTCAAGGAAACCCAACCGTTGTTAACTATTCTTCGAAAGTGACCTGATGAGAACGGTTGGAGTAAGGCAATGGGTTATGGATGCTACTTCCCATTACTTCTTGGCAGTTCTTTCTGAGAAAAAAGATGGCAAATGCCATATTACACATTTTTACATGAATTGATCAATATATGAAAATGAAATATTGGTCACGCTCAATACATAAAGCATATTATTTCGGATTTAAGGCATATTACGGATTTTCACCCCATTAAAGCAAACAAATATCGTTTAAGTATAAATTGCTGGAAAGAACTTGATTATTGAGCCACTAAAATTTTGGCATTGACAGTGTCAGGCGGTAATCAGGACTTGCTATACTTCCTCTATACAACACAATAAGGTAAAACATAACAAACAACTAACTGAACTAACTAAATATAAAATAAATATCTAAACAATACTAAATACTCTTCCTCAATGCAGTTAAGTTTGAGTGTGCTTTTGTTTGTTAATATTTTTTTAATGTTCTACTCTGTATACACTAATCCTCTTCAGTAAGTCAATGGACCATTGACTACAGATCCATAAGCTAATTTAATATGGATTTATTTACCGAATCAATGCATTGCGTTTTTACAATACATAGGCAGTCATACATTAACGCACGACTACGATATCATATTTTTACAAAAACACTTCAATAAAGCATCAATACGCAATTTGCCACATCGAGTTACTGGTTAATAATAATAATACCTAATCTAAAAATACATAATACAAAATCAGTAAATGCTTATCATTATTAATATAGTTTGTTTTTCTGCCACGAAGGCAATGTAGAACTATATGCACTAGGCAGTAACATAGGCACTAACATTTCCCCGAAAAATATCGCACGCAGACAGGAAAATATGCTTGCAATTTTAGCAACCTCGCTGCACATACTCGTGTAAATCTTACAGATGCTGAGAATTAATGATACGCACATTTGAGGATACAAATGTTCGTCACGGTCAGATTCACATGCAATACGTTAATCCTACATAGTATATTACTCCGTAAAAGGGTTTCAGGGGGTATATAAATCTATGGTATAAACCTGGTATTTCATAGTTTGTTTTCAATATTTGAATTGGAAGCAAGTTAAACCTACATATTAGATCTTAGTACATCCTTCGAATTTATACATAAATCCTTTGTTGTTTCCAAATTAAAAATTTAGAACATACTTGCTCAATTTTCCCTTGTTAACATTTTTCACATAGGTATACATTTTCTAGGAAATAATGTCCTTCAAACGCGTTGCAGCACTTCTACTCGGGAGTTTCTTACTTTCCCATGCTGAAGAACTTAACATTCAAAACAACTGCGGGCAGAATATTTTTGTAAAAAGTTCTGGAGTAAATTCTGGACCCTTCATGCTCGGCCATGGGCAGTCAAGAAGAGTTTCCATCAACCGAGCCTCGAGTGCCCGTGTCTGGGCTCATTTAGGGTGTGACGGAAATGGGAACGGATGCGATACAACAGAAGGTTACGTAAGCTTAGCCGAGATGCACTGGGACCCTAACGGGAAGACTTGGTACGATGTCAGTCAAGTAGATGGTTACACTCTTCCAATTAAAATGGACGCTTACAATCCTGGTGTCGGAGGAAACTGTCGTACTGGCAGTTGCAATTTTGATATAAATAACTGTCCCGGTGGTGATCGAATTCAAAACAAAGGCAAGGTTGTCGGTTGCCGAAATCCCAATCGCGATTCCCCAAATACTGATTACGTCAGAGCCATGAAACGAGCTTGCCCAGGGGCATACTCATGGTCACAGGATGATGCCGCCGGTATTCTATAATTATAATAATACTTATTTCATATATTTAATGTATTAATCATTAATGAAACGTGTGTGTGTGTTATATTTTTAGGAATGCGAGATTGCCAGCCAGGGAACAATGGGTTGCATATTACTTTCTGTTAGACGCAGACGGTAAAATTCATTGACGAGTGTGATCCAAGACCCAATATATGCCAACGTCATGACGTGCTTCGTTTCTTTCAACTGCATTGTAAATACATTTATCTATTCCAGTAAATCTGTAAATACGTTTAAACAGGAAAATTTTACAATTAAAATAAATACATTGAGCAGAATTAAACGGCAAGTCAGCAACAATTTTGCATTGAATATTGTTAAAGGCCAAAAATGGGAGCACCGATCCAAATTTGAATTTGTTACAGTAAGAGGTATTCTGTATTAGTCTGCATTCTATCAGCGAGTTTAATTTGGAACGTTAACACGATACGATGACATGAGATTTGCCCTTCCAGCGTTTTTTAGCTGGATATGCAGCATATTTTCTTGTACAAAAC
>JAANSN010005320.1:0-12708 GCA_036850665.1 Dicranocentrus wangi | reverse complement strand
GAAAACTCCTCCTGAGAAATAAAAATACATGAGGACAGATGCACACTTTTACGTTACAGATAGGTGAACATATTAGATAAGGATATATTTTTTTCACTCTGTCTCAACTCTACACACACACACACATTTTTTGAATTTACTCGTAAACACGCATTTTTTTTACAGTTTACCCAAACTGTACCACCCGCACCCCAACTTATGTCCTGCCTGTGTGAATGAACATTTTCTCTCAAAAATGGAAACTGACAGGTTGCATTTATTTCGTTTCGTGCCCTTTTCTCCCCCATGCCATTGCACTGCACCACCACTACACTACCATTGCTACAAACTCAAAACCTCATCTTTCTGCATCATCGTGTTTCTCAGAAGAGTGAAAAAAGCAAGCACATAAATAAAAAACATGAATGATAAACAAGAGAAAATATAATAATAATAGTAACATCTTCCTTACATGTTCCATTCACATTTTGGCTAACAATCTTGTTTGCGCTGTTGCTCCCACTAGTTCCACTCGACTCTGCACACTTTGAGGGATTCGGGGTTTCACTTTTGGATCCAGCGGCAGTAGAAGTAGAGCTGGATGTGGATGCACCATTAAAGCCAGTTGACCCTTGGGTCAAGAGACCACCACCAGATGCTGAGGATGATGTTGTTTGAGTCCCACGTTTAGAACCTCCAGAAGGAGAAGGTGAGTTGGGTCCTGTACGGATCCCACCAGTGCTGTTACCGCTGCTGGTACTCCCATTACTACCACCATTTCGTGACGAGGATGACGATGATGATGATGAATTGCTGATCGTATTGTTCGCCCCAGTTGTTGATCCTTGTTGGAATAATTCCGGTAAAACATCTGGTTTCATTCAGTGAAAAAAAATCGTGTTTTAAATTTCGTATTTTTGTCCGTGTATATTACTTTTTAAGCTGGAACATGCAACAGTGGAAACCCCTCTAAAAACAACATCATGCAATGACATCAAAGGATTTATGCTTTTGAAAATGTGTAGTTTTTTTTACAATGTGTGGCGAGTGTGTTGATAAACAAAATACGCATCAAACAAAAACACACGATGACGTGCGTGGGGAACGGTTTGGAAATTTTTGTCCACAACAAAAAAATATATATATTGCATGAGTTTCTTCGTCTTTTTTTTAAGTGAATGCAACCTTTGACTTGTTTTTTACCTACGTATTTTTTTTTCTTGCATTTGTTGTCCACCTCAACACTTGTGCATTACACACAGACTAATGTAAGATTGGCTCATGACATAGGTAGATAGGTATGACACTTGAATGATTATAAAATGACTTGACAAAATCCAAAACTTTTTTTATGACAGTCTGTTGATCTTGTAATTTCTTGTTGTCAAACCGCGTGTCTCGTCTTTCAACATTGGCTGGTGTCTTGTGCATCTTAAACCTCAGAAACCTCAAATGCATGATGCTCTTACACACGAAGAAGAATTATGATGTCCGAAATATATTCACATAAATTATATCGTCTGCCTACAGAAAACCCCCCTAAAACTTCAATTTCATGGATTTGCACCGATGACAAAGAGTTTCTATCGAGTCGATGCGACGTAAAATGTCAGGACACAAGTTTGCATTGGCAATTGTTTCGCATAGGTATAATAAATACCTAAATCGGTTTACGAACGAGAAAATAGGCTAGGAAAAGGTAGCGAGGTAGCCCAGTTTATGAGCATTTTATTTTACTTCTCGTTTCGATTATAGATATGATTGGGTGAGTACTTATCATCATTCGACGGGATTTGATACGCCAATTCATATCCCTTGAAATATGGGTAAGGCCACATGGGCTGTACTGTAACCAATCTGTGAATTAAATCACAGCAGGAGATCGAGAATCAAGAAATGTATCAATATACCACAGAGGATCAGAGGATTGTAAACTGACAGTTACGTACAGAATCATTAATCAATCCGTTTGAAGTTGAACAACAAAAGCGAGTGAAATAGGTGCACGCAATCTATAAAATTACACACTGCATCACTTTGCGTATTTCATCTTTAATTACAATACTTTCACTTGGTTTATATCTCAAATTCCATACGGCGCAGCATCTAATTGCTACTATTAACTTTTACAAGCTGACATAATTTCACCTTGGCTTACAATTTACCGTATAATGAGCGGTTCCACCAAAACTATCATCCTGGTATCTATCCTACTCTTTGATTACAAACTTTTTTACAAGCAAAATCAGAAGGAAAATGACTTGAGGACTGAACATACGCAACCGTATTAATTGAACTTTGTACTTTTAGTTAGACCCCAAAAATAAGCTAATACCATATGCCACATAACAATAACAGGTCATTATTACAACACTATAATAAATTATGACCATAATAATCATTTTTTGGCTGATGAAGAGGATCATCGTGCTTTTCTCTTTCAACAAAAAATGTGAGCATGATCCCTGATGAAGCTAATGATTATTACAGTCCTCTTGGGCTCCGCGTACCAACTTGGGGTTAAGTATGTATTAAATACTACCATATATGCTTCCACTGTAAATTTAACACGGTGTTGCCGGTTCTGGATGAAAGATAATATTCACAAGCTTAATAGCCAAGTAGTCTGCAATACATCCTTGTGCATCCGTGGTTTAATAAAGGAGCAATAATTTATCACCAACGAAGGCCATAAAAGGGCAAAACAATGTGGGTAAAAATTCATCTACGGAAGGACTCTTGTATTTCCATTTCAACAAAACTTATCAACAGCTCATTCCATAAAGATCGGGACGTGTGTAATGCATACGAGTAAAGTAGAAATCGAGAAGGAAAGCAAAAGCCGCCCCGTTTCTTCGTCCGTAATGAAACGAGCTTCTGCACCTTGTACAATATAAACCGATTATATTACAGGACTAACATGGCAAGCATGGGAGAGCATGAGGCAATAAAAATAATAAAATTCCATCTTCGCCCTCCATTTCACAACGTTTTACAGCTCATTCAATGCCTCCTTTGAAGTAACATTTTTCCTACACTTTTCCTCCGTTCCACTCTGGAGCAGGTTTAATTTAAGGTAATGCTCACACAGTGATAATCTTGGTGATTCAATGAGAAAACTTAATTTCATGACGTTGACGAGCTACTCCATATATACTGAATATACACACGGAATATGTACACAAGAAACCAAGCGTGTGTAATATTTTTTGCTGGAAAAGTTCTTATCTAAATCTTTATTTTTTCTACGAATTTTTTCCATTTTTTGTGAACTTGGTTGATGATTTTTTTTCAAATGTCTGCCATGTAATGCTGTTTTAGTTGGTCTTGTGCAATGACGTGTCATGTTTGTTATGCTCATTTAACCAAACCTTTATAATGCACCTTTATTTGAAGGAACTATTACGAAAAAGTTTACACTGTGATGCGTAGAGGAAAAAGAATGTTTGGTCAAGGGGTATGCAACAATAACAATATCAAAGTGCTTGAGATAAATTGAAAGATTTGAGCAGTCGTACATTTTTTATGAATGTAAGGACAGTCAGAAAGAAAAAAGTTTAGAAGTAGGACTTACGATTCATGGGAAGGCCCGGACTTGGAGAATGTGGGGACAACCGAAAGGTATTCAGCTGAGGGCTAGGTATAATGGAAAGGTGCTGCTGCTGCTGATTATGTGTAGACGGCACACCCTTATTAGTACAGGTCGTGGGAGCAATCGCAGCAGGCGATGTGGACAATGAAGAGTTGTAGCTGACACCAATAGAACCTGAAGAGGGGCCTCCTCCAGAAGATATTGAAACAGATGGAGGACCAGCGATTGTCCCAATGTGACCATGTCCAAGATTTATAGCTGCACTATTCCCATTATTATGGTTATTACTGCTTGAAGCTGTGGATGCAGTGGTTACTGGCGTATGTTGGTGTTGGTGACCATTGGGAATGATGTGTTGGGCTCCAGCTGAGGATGAAGAATTTGATTTCACATTTGCTTTTCCAAAGTTGACACTAACTCCAACATTTTTTGTCAGTGGGATAGCTCCAGATGAGGGGCAAGTGGATAATGAAGTATGTCTACTGTTATTGTTATTGCCATTACTGCTTAGTTGAAGTGGAATCTGTTGGGCCAACAGAGTTTCTTCTGTGGCTTGAGCCATTTGCAGGTGCTGGGGATGATGACGCTGAAGAATTGGACAGTGATCGTAAACCACTTTCTTCTCCAAGGTTCGAAACTAAGGGTGAATTACGGGGAGAATGCGTGTCTGGGGAAGATGTGGACTTGCGATGATAATAAAATCTGTGAGTATTAGTAACCTCACTAGTAGTAGTCATGTTAATTGGGGTATTGCAGTCTTTAAAGTTTTTACTCGGACGGTCTTCCTCACAGTTTATATCACTTATTGATTCACCACAGTCACCATCATCACCTCCTACTCCTTCCTCTTTGCAACGTTGCGAACTGTTGTTCTGATTACTTTCCGCGTTAGATTTTTCCATCATGACATGATATTCGTGGAACTTGTGGACGAATTGAAATTGGGAGTTGGGAGTATATCAGATTACAATAACAAGGATAAAAAGAACGCTAAACCCACTCACTGGTTAATGTCACGTTTGTTGCCTTATGTTTTCGAAATAGTCTTACGTATTAGTACACTAATAAACATAACAGCACACAAAAGAAACCTAAGGAATGTTCTTGTTGGAATATCTTGTTACAAGCAGTAAATGTTTCTCCCCAGATAAAGGATATGCGATCGATAACGAAAAGTAATTCACAGAGTCGACAACCAGTCAAATAGGATTAATTCATAAAGTTACTTGAGTGGAAGGGGATGAAAGGTCGGCATTTTAGAGGTATTTCGGCTTTTCGACTTATTTCATGACTGTCTTGTCCAGTAATCCGATTGTGCATGGAATGGGTGGACAGGAAAGGAGCACTTCTGTTTTTTCTAGACCTGCGAATACACAACAAAACATCCACTTTGATAATCTTCAAAAATCTTCATCAATACTTTTCAGGTTGTATGTTGTTGACACATTATGACAAACACTGGTGGCTAAACATTTAATACATACATATATCATTCATAAATAATTTTTTCCGTAAAAATAATCATGCGTAAAAGCAGCGTCTCAAAAACTTACACCAGTGTCAAAAACCAAACATAAATTCTGTTTTACGCTAAGAAAACACATTCCCTGCAAAAAAAATTTATGCGATCTTTTATGAACTCTCTCTTTTACACTTTTACAACGCTCTTATGACACCACGAGTATCAGTATAGAGCCATTACAAAACTCATCCTTCCCTCATTCCCGAAAACAAAATGGTTTTTAAAGCAAAGGGAAAAGTGCCATAAAAGTTGCAAAAAAACTCACCTATACAAAAATCTATATACTCTTGCAAAAAAAACTGAAAAGCTTGTCCAGCCCATTTGCGCCGGTAGTTCTCTTTTATTCTCCCCTCACCAGTTTTTCTAATACATCATGACGTATATATTTTTTATTCCGCCAAGTTAATAGCTGCAATAAATGACAAAAAACTCTTTTACTACTCGAACATTCGTCGTATTTTCTTTAGAAATGTACAAAAAAACGAGGAAAAGCAAAAAAGTTTTGCTAGTCAAGGGCAAATGTGAAGTTTTTCCTTCATTTCATCTTTAACAAACACTTTTTTGCTATATGTTTGTTCACATTCAGTTTAATGTATTACTTCATCATGACCATTTACTGTGGACTACGTGAGCTAGATTTTGCAGTTTGATAAAAAAAAATGCTCGAAACGAATGATGATAATACATAACAACACTGCATGAAGTAAAAAAAAATGTTGTTTAAAATCCTCGTAACGTAATTGCTGAAATCATCCATCTTGACACTGTCTCATTGTCAGACATCTGCGAATTATCTACTTTCATAGCGCATTTTTTTCCTCAATAAGGTTCTATGAAAATGTGTTCGTCCCGGACTGCACATATTTTTTTTTTGCATCTACCTCTATAATCTATGTAAGAGTTTTAACTCATTGTTGCTCTGTATATCGTTGTAAGTAGGCCTGCAGAACGGGGTATAGGTACGCGAGTTGGCAAAAAAGGCTATAAAATCATGTCGTTTTTTCTGCTCCATCCCAATGACAATCAAGGAGAGCAGAAACACACATTCTGCAATCCTTGTCCAAAAAAATAGACGAAACAAATCTTCCAAACGACTTTTCCTAAATGATTTGCTGTTGTTGTTCATGTTCAAGCTGACAAGTGACTAGTCATCAAGGTAGAAATGACCTTTAATAAAATTTTTCTCAATTTTATACTGTGCCTCCACTGCCTCCACACACTCACTTATCATCATATTCATCAATCTATTCCACTCCATTCCTTGCAAGTCTTTGCCAACTGGTATACATACAGTTCATAAATAGGGTGTCATCCGATCACCAAGATTTTGAATCTCAAGAATCAAAGTATTTTCGTAAAAGCTTCATCATACCTTATTCTGACTTTTTAAAATCAGTATTAAAATCAACAGCACAGCATAATACAAAAATTCAAGGAAAAAATAAGACCAAATGAATTGCGTAAGTGGTTTTCTTTCTGAGGATTATCAAAGGTGCGATTTTCATTTGCCATTACAGTCGTCAATAATCATCATAACAAGCAAGTTCTATTCATCTGTGTATAGGTAATAGTAAGTGTCCTTTTTGGGGTTCCCGTACAAAAAATAAAAGAAGGGGTACATACACACAGCAGAAAAAAGCATCTCTGTGTACCTCATTCATTTTTTATGTACGCTGGTTGGTTATTCATTGTTGTCCTGTCGGGGGAATCGATGATGATGATCATCATCATCACATCATGGTCTTGTAATAATATAAACACCTGATACCACCAAGCGTTCAATGTAAAATCTAAACTTCAACAAAAAATGGTTATTGATAAAAAATACCCTGTTTGATGGGGTGATATGTACGCTTAACTCGTACTAGTCGTACTTTTATATAGGGCTGCCTTTTATTACTCCGCAGAGGAGCTATTTTTTTCTCTGGTTTTCCTTGTATCCTATCCTACTGCTATCCACCAAAGAACAAGTTCATGTTCCATGATGTGCCGTGCACCCAGCAAAGCAAGGTGCATTGGGTTCACTTGAGATTGAATATTTCACGTTTTTATAAATACGTATGCCTGTGTAACAATGAATATGTCTAATATAATAGTTTATCTCGTTAAAGGTTTGCTGGGTATGCCCTTGCCAAGTTATTACTTTTTCTCTTCAAGTTTATCCAGTGGGATTGGATTTTTTTTCTCAATTAGAAAAAAGTGTGTTGTGTAACTTCGACTGGGATTTCACAATTCACAATCCTCAATCTACCCCATCTTCAAAAGTTTAAGAAAAAACAAGGCGTATGTTAATGCATTTATGCCAGGTAGTTAAAACAGGTTACAATTTAAATTGAAATAGGACAAGAAATTCGAGGGATTTTTATCCACCCAGTTCAGCAAAATCTATGAGGATCTAAAAAATTATCCTGAATTTAGTACATCATGTATTTAAATGCAAAGTGCTCGCAACAACACCGCACCACACCTTTATTGGCGGTGAAAAACGTTGGTTGAAAGACTTTGCATTGAATAGAAACATAAAATTGTACATAGAGATCAGTTTCCTTTTTAGTGGGGCGAAAATTATCCTGAATAGCATTGACATTTGCGAATCATTACCACATTTTCTAACCTGGATCTTTTTCTGACAAATACTTTATAAGGAAAGGATATTTACCTATGCTTCATCCTTCGTTCGTTCACACTATTTGTTGTATTGTAATATTTTAGACCATGTTACAAAATTGTATTGTTGACAGCTACACCACGAGCCCAATATTTTGTTATGATGCACATGCATATTACAGTAGTCACTAGAGCATATATTATTCGAACATTCTCCAGACTACGAACCGTCATTTGATGTACGTATTATGTGTGCAATGGCGACATTTCCAATTCAATCAAATTCAAAGTGCAGTGAAACAAAAATTCAAGTGCCAACTGCAGATTGCACCACACACACGCAAGATGCAACAAATCAACAACGGGTCTTGTCAACTCGAATACTCTTCTATTCTGTATGTGATATGTGTAGGGTATGAGTGAACACCGGGAAACAAATACAGTATACAACGCGCTGTGTTTTTTATCTGAAATACGAATTTTCCCTTATACTTATTACTTCGATCACAAAAAAGCTCAAGGAGTGCTCACCCTCGTTTTTTCTCTTTTTTTGTTTACGAGTCTTGTCTGCATTATCCAGGTTTCTGTCTGTATCCTTATTGTGGCAATACGTGGTGCGTTATACTAAATACACAAAAGTGAGCAAACAGACTGTTGCCAAACTCTCAATCACTCAAGGCAAGCGTATTTTTTCAATCGTTTTATCTGTAAACCCCGGAAACAAAACGGCAATTGAACAGAACACACATAATAATCCAAGGAAGTGCTGAGCGGTGCGGACGCGTCTTCTCAAAAAACGAATCTCAAACACTCAATCAACCCCATGTCTCGTCATGTCTCTTGGGTCATGACGGCAAACTTAATCCATTTTTTCTCTACCCTCATTTCGCCTTTATCCAATCCGAATGTTATTGTTATCTTTATCTTTCTTTATATATTGGCATTGTTAATGTAAAAAAGAGGAGCTTGATTTCATAAATTGATCACTAGTAAATCACAAAGGAAGAGAAAACGGAATGAACATGGACAGTTTTGTACGCAACCACCACCCTTTTCAATACACTCAAGGCAATAATGGAATATATACAATGGAAATCCACACGTGCTTGCTTACACTGCCACGATACGATCCACACAGCACAGTTCTTTACAAGTCTATTGTTGAAACATTCAACCACATTTCCTGCTCCTTTTCATTCCATAACTGTGATGCAAGTAGACATTTCATCTAGAAAAAATTAACTTGCCGGGCAGAAATTCGGATTAATCTACTAATCAATATAGTTTTAGGAAGGAACAGAATTTCATAACAAAGTCACATCATTTGATTCCACAAAGCTTACAAATAGTAAATATATCGTGGCTTAATGTATGTTTCTAGTATCAAGGCTGTATACAAACTGAAAGGAAAATGGTTTAGCAGCCGGAATGATATCACAGCAGTGAGAAAACACACTGTCTGAACTTGATTATGACCGTACGCACACAACAACACCACAAATTCATCTACATGCATATAGTCAAAATGCATGGATGAAAAAGCGTGTTTTGGTGAGTTACATATTCGAGGTTATATAAATGATAGGGTTACCTATACGCTCTGCAATAATCTGATGGGGTAATACGATGAATGTTATTCTCCTTCTTGTTCTTTTGCTGTTTGATAGATACGCTATAAAGGATAAGACAAACACTAATGTATCATTTCTTATGCATTCCCATGAATTTAATATATACAGCATGCATTACTCCATCCACGTTACATTCCCCTGCTGGATTTGGGACCATGCATGGGATGAGACGGAGAAGGATGATGGTGATGATGATGATGCAAAGATGAGCTAGCTTTGTAGTTATATGCCAGTACGATATCAACAATTTTTTTTATTCGTGAGAAAAAATCGTTTGGAAAGGGTTGAGTTGAGAAATGATTAAAAACGATGTAGGTAAGAAGTAAGAAGGAGGCTTTACTATCATACATGCATTTATGCATACTTCAACATAGCACAAAAAACCAACACGGGATGTTCCAGCTCGCTGGATGGACGTTAAGCGAGATGTAGTATGGGTTGTTGTGGGCTTGGAGGGATGTTTGCTGGCAAAGTTCCTAGCTAAAGTGTTCCTAGGTCGCATTGCTTGATATGCATTTTGCTTTTTTGCTACTGCTTTATGGACGGCTAGCATCGTGATACAAAAGTAAATTTGGTGAAGCAGATTTTTTACTCGGTCACTCTCACTGTCGTCAGTAAAAAAAGTATGGAAAACAATGATCGGTGATATGGTAAATGCACCGATGAGATCATTATGTTTGTTCAATTCTATACCAAAATGGCAACAAAAAATTAATGTAAGTTGGAATGACGCGTAAAAAGCGTAAGAGGTTTCTTATTAAAAAATTGGGCTATGGGCAGACGGCAGCCTTCTGACTCCCTCAAGTTTTTTATCTATCCCAAAGTTCCCAATCCGACACAATCCCAAATGTTTAGGTCCAACAAACAGGCATCATCTCAAATCATATTTTGACAAAAATGCAAAATCGCAAAAGATTTATTTTCTCAAAAAATCGTCACAAAGAACATAAGAAAATATTAATCTTAATTAATTTTAGTTTAAAACTCGTTTTAGCTCAAACTATTTTTGACTTTAAAACTCAACATTTCTTGTACAAAATACAAAGAAAGCAAGAACCAAAGCTTCACATATTAGCTTCTATCTAGACTGTATCTAGCAAGTTCATGAAGCTATTTTCATTCATTTATATGTTTCTTTGCATTTCTAACTTGCTTCTTTCTTATTCCTCTGTTCAAGCATACTCAATGACCAAAATATTCTTGACAATGAATGTTCAACAATCATGTGAGAAGAATACCAAGTGAAAAAAGTGGGTGAGTCCACACGATCCTCTGTAACAGGTATCCAAAATCCTTTTGTGTCCAAAATTGAAATAGAATCTCTTGCCTAATTTATAGGGCTATGTATAAGGTGAATATTCTATGGAACCTTAAAATTTAGAGTCATGTTTTCATTCAGAAGTAACGTAGTGTATTATCCAGAAAGGAAACTCACATTTACAAAAATTGAATTTTAACAGGTGTTGGAAAATCGAGTAAAAAATGTTTTCTTCAAATCCAAAGGTATCCACATACATTCATAAACGAAGCGACTCAGAATTTTGAGAATCATCAAAGTCAACATTGTGGAAGATATAAGGGAAATGTGTTAATACGTTAATAGCTTAAAGTTATTAAGGTAAATAGCATACGAAAGTAATTCAGCTTCAACCTTCGTCTCAAGTCTCAACTCACTTTAAAAGGATGAAAGGGTTCTTCTTGGATGCAGCAACAAACGAACAGCAAGAAAGTGGGTAATATTATTATTTTCATAAGGCCAGATTTTTTAAACCTACTTTTATTACCAGAATCTATCGTATTGTAAAAGGTTAAATTATTTATGTGTGTACTTGAGCATGCTGGGTCTATTTTGTTTGAAAATAAAAGGTATTTGTGGCACAGGTGTGGTTTCTGGAACAAAATGGAACTATTGAGGAATCAACTCTTTGAATTACGGTTTAAAAGCAAGGATTTACCAATGTACCAAACTACCTCACTCGAGAGAGAGAGGAAGACCAACCCAACGAAAAAAGTGTAAAACTTGAATGAACTTCAGCTCAAAGTTCATAAGGACTCATATGAAAAAAAAAATGAAATAACGTAACGTCGACAGCATGCGTGCCTGTAAGTAGACAACAAACAATTAAAAGTCTCACCTCAAGTTAGTTTCAGCCGTAATATAATTTTTAAAATTCTTCCATGCATTATCCTTTGCCAAGTATATGTTTATATACTTGAAATCTGAGGTACGACTGATCCCATTTTCAAGTTCCCCAATACGATTGGACTAATAGGAAGGGTTAGTTAGGCTGAAATTTCAGCTTTAAGCTCATATTCATCTCTACAAAAATGTGCAAATCGTGAACTCTTTAATGTTTCAAACCGCGGTGGCCGGGGGGTACTAAAGATCTCTGTTCAGAACCCTGTCAACCTAATAGCATGTAATAATATTTCAACAGCACTCATTTTTACAACTCTTTACAATATTTCACAATCGCCGCTGACGTTTTTTGTGGTAAAAGGGGTAAAATTACTTTTTCATTCACTTTCTAGTTTTTTTTTTGTACAAAATTTTACAACCTAAGCGTTCTCCAGCCAGGCTTAGTTTCTATTTATCATTTTGTTAACTCATCATTCTCATTGTTGACCGGATTCACCGTGTTTTTGGGTTATATTATTGTATATTTATATCCTGTATTTTTTAACCTATCCAATCATGTGCGGGTGGAAAGGGATCGTACACTCCTTAGTAGAGAACCTTTAAATTTAAGTAGTTCGCATTTCCTAATTTCTCAGCATCTGTGCGTTCTGTTTGTCCGTTCATTTTTTAACGATTCCATTGTGCCTTTTGACGCGCAGGTTTCCGCTATTTCAATATTTTCCAAGAATGTGTAAAATGAGAACAAAAAACGATGTGTGGTTTATGTGTTCTATTGTACGAAACCTCCTCCTCCTCCTCTATTTTCTCATTTTGTGCTTCAGATGTTCTTTTTTTCCTATTTTCGACAGTTGTTCATGCTTTTGTTACCTGATATTCTTATGTTTACTGTCAGAAAATCCTGTTATTAATGACCAAAGTTTCCGTTGTTTTGCTCAGAAGTGGCTTTTGAAGAATAAATGAAAAATTAGGAGTAGTTGTTGAAAAGTACGAGAATCAAATTTAGTCAAACAAAGAAACGGATCGATTTGATTATTTTCATTTTAACACAGTGTGAACTAAAAGCTTTTTTACCTCAAAAATGAAAGGAACTTCGTAGTTCGTATATCCTATATCTATGTATCTCATAAATTGATTTCCAGGGAACACCATCATTTTAGCCGGCTGATACATTGAACTGTGTCGTATTCTCTGTTGGATGGTTGGAATGGAAATTCTTTCCCAATTTCAGAGTACCGAC
>JAANSN010005319.1:0-12709 GCA_036850665.1 Dicranocentrus wangi | reverse complement strand
ATACGAAGTCCTAGTATTTAGATTTAGGTGCATGGAACGGTGGAAATGGTAGGAAGGAACATCGAACAAGGCAGGAGTGAGTGATGCATCTTGGAGTTTTAGTTTTGGAGAAGTAGGATTTGTAGGAATTAGAAAGAGAAAAGAGAATGCACATCATTCATATCACAATACTACACAAAACAAAGGAATGAGGGTTGGGTTGGCTGCAGTAGGGCGATGCGATGAGATAGAGATGATATGATAGTAGAAATAGGTACAAATATTTGCATTTTATGTTTATGTAATTAAGTACCCAACGCTAACGCAGTAGTACATACTTACCAGCACCGCTAGCTACGTCTCCATAAGAAAATACCGATTTTTGAACATGTCCAATAGTCATGTCGTCTTGAAATTCCAAAAATTATGAAAACCCAAAAGCAATCTACAGTGTTAGGGTAACCAACCCCCAAGGGATTGTTCTCCCCGTGCGCAGCGCCGTGCGTCAGTCCGCCGTCCTTCAAGTTTCTAGGATATTACATACTATGCCTTGGCTCAGGGTTATCACTGGTTATCAGTTATCATGATGTTACTGAACTAACTAACATAATATTACATATATTTAATTGTATTACCATCACCATCACCCATCACGTACATTTTCTCGATTTTGCAGAGACATTCCGAACCGAACTAGTAACAACTCAGTATGAAATACCCACTTATATGTGCATTGTGCATGTATATTTAAGTATATTAGCAGTTGTAGTTGTGGTGTAAAGCGTGGCATTTAGCCAGCGAGCATGACACGTCAAAAAAGGTGACAAGACAAAAAATAATGCCTTTTCTTTCTCCAACGTCATGTAATTTCATTATACTTTTTGGTATTGGTATATTATTACTATTTATGCAGTAGTTAGTTTTAGTGTTAGTAGTAGCTAGAATAGAATGCCTTTATGCCTGTGTCAGCAGTCAGCAAGCACCAACACACTCGAAAGAGCAGCGCAGCTCCCGTCCAGCTTAGCTGAGTGAGTTGACACTTGACACTACTTGCTTGACTTACTTGACACAATAGTATTCAACCAAAAAGCAGCTGGCTTTAATCAGCATGCCAGGGTATTTTTTTATTAGTAGCAAACTCTTCAGTTATTCTGTTCAATTAGCAGGTCGCAGTGCTCGGTTTTTGTTGCAGTTTACTTAAGTATTTATTGCTCACATTGTCACTTGTCACATTCACATTACATATATCATTGGGGAAAGGGAAGTTTAGGGAAGGGAAATGCTTATTTTTTCATACTACATATAATATGCGGGCGGTTATTTGTCTTTCAATGCAATATTCCAGTTCCAAAAACCTAAATACATTTTGGGTACATTTTTTAGTTAGGGCCTTTTCGTTTCACTCTCTCTGACAACTCTCTAAGAACAAAGAAGACTTGTGTCTTGGGGAAGACCGAAGAAACCTACTTACCTGGCTTTGCATATTATATTATGGAACTTGTTGAGATTGCTGGTTGGTAAATTCAAAGTAACAGTAAGTATTATGACTAAAATACGTATTATTATTATGCAAATGAAGTGAGCATATTATGTAAAAACGAAGGAGGTTCGCGTTCGTTCCAGTCCACTATGTAATTCTACCTTGTGACTTGTGACCAAAAAGTGTAATTTTTAGATGGTAGAATAGAACATTACAAACTTACAATCTCCAGTGAGCTGTGTTGGTGGTACAAACTCGGTCTCGTTTGGCTCCTCAAGTTTGTCCTTGTTCGACCTAAATTCTTTCGTTAGTTTTAGTTTGGGATTGGAAAAGTTAAGAAAGCAACAAAACATTAATAAATTGCAGTCAGTCATCAGCAAACGTTCGTTCTCGTCACATCATATCAGCAGCAGTTCAGGTCTCACTCATTCGTAATCATTTCCGCAGCTTGTCCCGTCCCCGTTGCGTCTGCGCCTGGTCGAAGGCAACAGAACAATATAACAACAAAAAAGAAGCAACAGAATAGTTTCACTAGTCAATGATAAGCTTGACAGTTGTCACTGATCACTGATAAGCAGGTCAACTTCAATCAAACATGCTGTCGTCTTCCTTCGGTATGAAGCCCAATCCTGTGGCCCCACCAGTTTTAACGACTGGAGTCCCTCTGTCAGAAAGGTTACTTCACTTGTTATTACTAATAATTAATTATCATTATTTGGTTATTTTTATTTATTCGTGAATCACGAGACAAATGAATTTTGTTGTGGTTATTTATTGCCCATATGCCCATCCATGGCGAGTAAATCGTAAAACATGATTTGTGTTCGTGTTCTGATTCTTGTAGGTTTAAATCTGTGCCTGGTCATAATCCTTTCCGTCCAAATCCAGGCACGGGCACATCACATGGCGTTCGTCGCGCAACAGTGAGTTTTGGTGCCGATTTGGTAGATGATGATGATGAACCACGCACCTTTCGAAATACCAGGGGTGTCGCGCTTGGAAATGGAGGAGGAGGAGTTAATGTATGAGTTGTATACATAGGTTTTTATACGTTTTTCGTGAGATTTTCAAGTAAATGCCTAATTGATAAGCAGTTATCGTAGGTACCTATGTACATTACATGAAGTGTTTTTATTCTTGTGTAATTTAGAAACTGGCTGTCCTCCGAGCATTAAAAGATGCGGAGATTTTACGTTTGAAAGCTCAAGTACGACATTTGAAACTGAGGTTAAGCGTAGCAATCCGTCAAGCTGGTGGTGGATTAGGTTTAGGTAAGGTACATTTTTAAGGCTCAATTGCTGAATCATTGATGACTCCAAGAAACTACACCATATTGTTTGCTGATTTAGGGGAAGGAATGTCAGGTTTCTCACGAAATCGGCGAGGATTGAGGAACCGTGGAGGTGGAGGATTTATTTTTGGATCTGGTAGAAAATATGTTAACTTGACGAGCACACGATCCCTGAAATTTCTTCAGCCTGGTGGTGCGAGGAGAAATAACGGGTATGTTATGTTAATATTGTATTGTTTATGCATCAACTTCCACATAATAAGCCAAAATGTATTCCCGCGGGACGGGGCTCTATTCGATCCTCCATGAGTTTACATGTTACCGTCCCGTTTCATGTTTTTCAATTACCTATATACCTATTTATTTTCCGTAGGGTTTCACCACTGAATGCGAAAAGCTCGAAAGGAAAAACTAATCTTAATTTCTTTGGCGAACCTAAAACCAAAGAAGATTTAGATGACGAGTTGGACGCAGTAAGTATTAAACATTTTCTAAAGTATCATAAATGCGAATATAAATATGACAACGGCTTATGATTGATATCCCTTAGTACATGTCCAAATCAAAGACAAAAGTCAGAAGTGATCTGGACAAGGAATTAGACGAGTACATGATCAAAGCGAGAGCTCAGTCGTTTGCGGGGAAAGTTGGATTGATACCTGTTACTGTTTCGTCTACCCCGGAAACTGCGCCCGTGGAAATTGTAGAGGATGTCACTATGGCGGAGGCGGATGCGGATGCTTGAGGTCTTGAAGATACAAATTCCATGTAGAAGTCTGAGCTAAGAAAATTAATATGTAGTGGGTCACAAATATGTGCATGTGGTGGGTCTCTGTTAGTTTTGTAAGTTAATTTTTAAACGAGCAGCGCTGTAGTTTGTTATGTAGTTTGACTTTGCTGTATTCCGGTGTAACACTAAGTAATATTTTTCACGAAGCGTTTTGTACGTTTATACCAAATCTCTATTTCGTTTTGAGAGAAAAGTGAAACATCCCGTCATAGCGTAATGGATTAGAAATTACAATTAATTTTCTGCGGGTTTTTTATGAATAGCTTTGATAGTCATTAAAAATTAATTAGTAGGTATATGAACTCGAGATGAAACTATACGAACTTAACGAAATCGAATATTTGCCACAAATGTATTTGTTGCTTGTGCTGTTTAGTTCGTAACATTGCTGTGAAATTGAATAAATTAAAGAAGTAACATATTCCCAAAGCTAATTACCGAGTTGTATTTCGACCGAATATTGATTGCGCATATTTTACCGTTTTGCTGAATAGATTAACACTCGTTGGTTCAAGTTCAAGTATGAACAAGCATGACATACTTACAACACTTGTTAGTCCTTACACTTTAATGCAATCTGCATATAGTTGATGATATGTTAGAGAATGCAAATATGGTGATAGTGAAATTCAGATGAAATCAGAAATACGAACGAATTATAAAAAATAATTTTATGTATTTATTGCAGTTGTGAAAGATCATTTTTGGTTTTATGCTCACTTTGGTAAACTAAAAATTTTTGGTTACAAGATGCATTCTTCTCCAGGAACAGCTTATTGTTAACACAAGAGAAAAAACGCATTACTATTAACTTAAGTCAAATAGGGACGTGGATCCCTGTACTGAAATTAGTAATGTCCAAAACCGTGTCCATGTCCGCCGAATCCGTGATGACCGTGACCGTAACCGTGTCCATAACCATGTCCATAACCGTGATGAACTGGTACTACTGGAACTGCAACTTTAGCTACGACTGGGACTTTGGCAACAACTGGAACAACTACAAAACGACGATAGATTAGTGGAACAAGAGTACTTTTTTACTGTGATGGATGACATTGGATTATTACATGGTCCAACTAGTTCATATATTTTATGTATCACTTACTTGGATGATAGGTCCTGTGTTCGTGGTGGTAGGATGTGGCCACTGGCACCTATAAACAAATTTTTATGTCATTAGTCATTGTAAATCGAAACAGCGCAGCCTTTATACTATTCTAACAATACGATTATTCAAATTACCTTGTGTACAACAGGTACAGCTACTGGGACATGTGCAACTCCATAGTGTCCTATAAAATAGAGTTCAGTACAAACGTTACTACCAAATTCATCAACCCGTCTCAATTTCTTGAAATGTTAGTAAATTAATCAGAATCTCATGTATCGCGTTATAAGTCACGTATTCATGTGCCAATTCAATTGCGATCCTCAATATTATGAAAGTTTACGTAATGCTACGAAATTTACCGTGACCGTATCCATGTCCGCCCAATCCACCGTACCCATGTCCATGTCCAATATAACCTGCGCTGACAGCAGCGATCACAACAGCGAGAACAGCTAAAACTTTCATCTTGAAGCAAAGGGGTAACACGAAACTTCCAACAAACTGGATAAAAATAATAAAATTAGCAACAACGCAGGAACAAAACTGCTTGATCTGTCTTGAGAAAACTGTGCAGGTAAACTGATGGTTAGTAGAAGGGACGCGGTGCCTTATATATTGGTCAGACGAAAGGTCCCATCAGCGTCAGCAAGACCTGTACTTGTTACAACAAGTCTCAAGATTTTTATATAATCGTGGTAAATAATGATCATCCTGCTTAACACCACGTGCAATTTACAATTACAACTTATATAATACATACAAATATATACCTTTACTAGTTCTAATATGACTGGTATGAAATGCCTTTTACATTATAGTTTAGTAGTGGTAGAATGTTCAGAATTTTTGTAAACGAATTGACGCTTGCATTAGGGTGCACAACATTTGAACAGTCAATCTACCTACTTTTATTTGTAAAGATTGAATCATGGGCATGAGTAGTAGTAGTATTATGTGCATCTTTAAAGGGGTTCGTTTTTGTCTATTACCAGTCATCATAATCGTAACATTGTAAAATGTACAAGTCCCCCTACTTTCTTGAAGAGTTACTATATATTAATATACTTATTTTTTTTACACAAATGCACTATTTTACTATATACATGCTCGCATCGTCGCATCATACAATTTTTGTCAAACAGGTAATAATTAAAAACACGCACCGTTGTGTATTGCATTGTGTGCTGTGTAGCATAGGGTTTCATTTTTATGCGTACCAAACCAAGTAAACTAAATACATAATGTGTACGTAGCATGTGTACAGGTGTGCACATGGAATCACGGAATAAGCATATCGAAGCTTCAAAAGGGCCACAATTGACGATTCCATCGTTTACCAAAGGGAGCAGTAGTACTCAAATGAAGCACTCACTCACCGACCTCAAATGCAGAAGTCAGTGAAGTTTGTTTCTTTTAACATGCCATTGCACTACTTATCTGCTTCATCAGGTAATCAACTCCGCATCACCTTTTAACAAACATTTTCCTTGGCAAATGGGAACTTTGGGAAAATACTCTAGCGAAAAATACACACAAAATTGTTATTCCTAATTGTAAAAATATCAGTAATACCTATGCATCATAGTCAGTGTCACCCAATCCCTCACTGTCCATATTTGACGAGTTTTATATTTATAAGTTGTATTTAAACCAATACGCTTTGGTTGCATACCCATTTATGAGCCTTAGTCTTAAGTCGATGCACTAAGGTACTTCCCTCTCCCTCCCGACTACTGACTGGCAACTAAGAACTGTAACACAGCCTGTAAACAAGAATTTCTCGAGGAAATTTATGGAATTGGAGATATTTACGTTTGATTCGTAATTCTTTGAGGAAAAAATGTCACTCAATAATTTTTATACACATAGAAATCAGGTACAGATGAGAACTTGGTCACAGTTATTAAACCGTCTCTTATCTATCAGTAATCAAGTAGTTCTTTTTTATTTAGATGACATGATGATGATGACATAACCTAAAACCAATGCGCAATGGTAGTGAATCCTATGAATTAATTACTGACTTAAAAAGCAGCTTGATGCAACTAAATGCAACTTGACAAAATTAAGAATTACCTAACTCGTCAAGGACAGCTGCGTTCTGCATAATGTTTCCAGTGCATTTCGTTTCGTTTCGACACATTTTAAGAAACACCTAATTTGATTGTCCGAAGCAGTTCTTTCAAATCATAGATTGCCAAGATGCTATATAGAAAAACGTAATTCTATGTAGGGATCGACATTATGCCAATTTAACACTATAATACTATATATTACGAACATAAGGTTTCACGCAAACCGCTTGATAAAATACCATACCATTTTAAAATAGTCAGGTTAGCAGCAGTTCAGCAATTATCATTTGTGCCATCATCACCTGGCTTGAGGGTCGCAAATCGGCTGCGATAAAGGCAGCACGAGCGTCGTCGTTAGTCGTAACGTCGTCGTAACACTAGCATTCCGTGGGCACATGTACGCATACGCAAGTTATGTGCATATGACGCGTTGCACCGTGCACCACCATCACTATCATTTTCATTCCCCGTAATTACTATTTATTCTCTTTCAAAGTCGTGATATAATTCAGAGCATTTTAAAACCAAAGGATCATGTTTTATGGCAACGACCCATCTTTGTATTTAGGTTATTCATATTCAGATTTCTAGGAACGTAAGTGATGCAGATGAAGAGGCAGGAAAACTGTTCGTGGTGTGCCTAAGCAATCTTTGTAAATAAAAAGACTTGAAGCCAACATTAAACGACTACCTAATGCCATGGTCTATCTATTATTATAGAATTTTCATCGCTTCACGGGCGTTTGTCATACATGGTCTTCCGACAGAATTTCTACTGGAAGGTTGTATTCAATGCACTTTGAAAATGCATGCGGCGCGGTGATGATTATGAAAAGGGATCACGAAGAGTGAATTTAGTTATTTTTTGTAAGAAAAAAGGCCATCGCGATGTTACTTTTTATAAGATCTGCAGGCCTGCCAACATAATCTTAATCCAACGCTTTTCATTATTGCTCCTCATTGTTCTTTGAGACAACCTGCAGTTAGCAGTTCTGCATGCAGTATGAGAACAATTTGTTGAAATGATAGAGCTACAGCATGAAGCATGATACGTGACTTAGCCGACATTCTATAGAGCCTAGAATTAAGTAAATCGGCTGATTCAGGTTAAGGCTCCCGAAGGAGCATAATTACCGCAAAGATGTAATATTATTTATTCCTATTCCTATTCTTGCAAATACATATTAAAGTTGTCACTTTTTAAGTATTGTAAAATAAAATTAGATTTTTTATTCGATTTGTTTCGGCTAGTTTTCTTAATTATCAATGATGTTTATATTATATGCCAATTTTTTTGTACGCAAATGTGATGTAACTGTAACTTACTGATGAGATGAGTGAGAATGCAAGTAAAAAAAAGTATATTATGTTCACACAGCACAGGCGCATACACGCTTTACGACGTAAAATGGCGTAGTTGTACTTCAGTGCGACATTGTTGGAAATCGAAACATACAGAAAATCAAGCAAATGTAATAAAATAGGTTAATTTGTAGACTGTTGACACATAAGTAACAAATAACAAATAAAAAGGTAAGATGTACAGGAAATTAATATGTTTGTTATTGCGCTACATAATATATTATTGAGTCGTTAACTCATAGATAGCACATACAATGGTGTTCGACAACGTCTGAATGTATGATGATGCTGTAATTCCGCACAGTAAAGATTGTTTTTTAATATAATTACATGTAGAGATGCAGTCTAATTTCAAAAGAAATCTAGATCTTATAAGGGAGATAGTGTAATTCGACTCGACACTCATTTCCACTCATTCATTAAATTATATTCTTAGCAAATTGCATAGGGCGTATAGGAATATCCCATCCCATATACCAGTATTGAGTATTGAACCAACGCTTGACGTATAGGGACAGCTACGTAGTGCATCTGCATGCGATGATGATATCCTGATGACGATGACCATTGAGGAGCCCAGTAAGCTACACCAAGAGTCAATATCCATCCACATGCTCATCAACCGTCAACAATGACATTTGATGCTGACAATAGAACTTAAAATGCAATTTTTATGAGGCCACAATAATGCACTTACGCTTTTTATGAATCCTAGTTGAGCTGTTGTTCAGCGCAGCGGTGTGGAGGCTGGGACTATATATATTTTGACATCATGTTGAACATGTAAGTGCATTTTCAAGATTCCCAAGTGTTCCACCGCAAAACAGCAAACAAAAAGTTTAAAGTGTCAGCAAGCATCTCTAAAAATGTCTTTGAGATGTAGTTCCTGGCAAGTTGTACGCAGACTGTACATTCACACGTATGCAGCATAACTTCAACTTAATATCAACAAAACAACAATAATTACAGGGTCATGATTTTGACTATATGACAAAATGTGTACAATACTGGGTTATGTGTTTGGTGGCACACAACACGGTATTGTATGTATAACCGTGTGTTTAACCCTCTTCAGCTTATTGTCTCTAGCATGAAATTATCATGTAGATAATTACACATTTTATCGCTTATGAATGCCTATATGACATGTACCAAAAGTGACAATAAAAGCGAAAAATGCCACCCGTGCCTGTGGCTCGTTGAATAGTCAGCCAAAACATTTAAAACTTTAATTACTCAAATGCCACGGCCGTTATTGTCAGTGCAACGCCACACTGACTCAGCTCAAATTCGTAAGATCAAAAAAATCTTCCTTGAAATCTACTACGTTTTGAAAAATAATCCTTTGTCTTTAATTATCTTTTTCATTTGTTTGGAAAGCCAACAACTGTCAGTCACAGTACGAGCCGTGAGCATATAAAGTCTATCCGTAACAAGATCCACAAAGGGATTCATTTTCATTTATACGCGGTTGGCTGAACTTTGCCTTCATCATTGATTATAAAAAGGCAAATAAGGGTTGTTTTGTCGAGGTGAAACATTTCTAACGCACACACTTTATGGATTCATGTATTTACACTTTTTTTAAAGACAACTAATGAAAAACAAAGCATATTTTACGCAATCCAATGACATAATTTTGTGGGTAATTACTGACCAAGACCACAAACAAATAACAATAGATGTTGTAGAACTCTCATTTCAGTACTCTTGGTTATGCGGACAAGAAAAAAAATCTAGTTAAAATTGCACGAAAAGAAAATTTCGTAACACGCGACGGCGCAATTGAGTGCTCTAATTCCCTTGACCTTCGTTGGGATTATCGCTTCATCGGTGCACTACTATTTCGAAAAATTGAACAGGTAATGAAATATACTTTCCCTCTTCCGCTTGTTTATATCATCGGAGGTATCTACTTTATTTAATGAAACTGGAGTTATATTAGCCACAAAATAAGGTTCACCAATTCACCATCAGTTTTACTATGTCCTCCTGTACTTTGCGTTGCGAGCAATAATATAGTTTCTGCCGGTACTCATGGGATTGACAAAGCAGATTTTTATCTGAATCCAGAAATACAATATAATAGTTGATGTGCATTTAGACTCGACGAAACGGTAATGATTAATTATGATGCATGTCCTCTTGATGCATCAAGATAAGCCAGAATTTATTCATAAATTAATACCATTAACCTAATAAAATGGCAATGAAATTATTATCAGAGTAAAATTATCACCTGCATGATTTATTGTATTTTGCAATTGTAATTTAAAGATTATTAGAAATGAAAATGAGTGCATGCAATTTGACAGTAAATTATTATTATGTCGGTAGACATATCTTGCACATTGCATTGCGTATGATTTATTATGTTTTTATTCCTATTTTTTTATTTTGCTTAAATGGGCTTTTTTGTTTGTCCAGTTGCGTGTAAGCATGTAATGAAGACATTGATATAGGATAATAAAAATCTAATTGTGGGAAGTGTGAGTCCCTTGAAGTTGTTGTATTGTAGTACAGAACAGTGCACCTATCGTGCAGGTACGACGATAAGCTAATTAGCTATCGACAGTGAATTGTTTAGTGCGAATATACACAGCACTATAGACGATACCAGGTATTTATTACTTCTATGTATTTTTATTTTTTATACATCTGCCCCGCGATCTGCATGAATTTCTTCTGGTTTGTGTCCAAAAACGAGCTCACCGTACAGAGACATTCCCTTCAATATACAATGCAGTTGGTGCTATTATTCCTTAATATGCATTCCTTAATATCGATTGTCTGTTTGACATTTGCCTAGTTTCCAGCTGTTTTTATTAGTGATAATGACAATTTAAACGCAGTCGTAGACGCAGTGTGTAAATATAATTTGCATACAGGAAATACGAATCAAAATTGCATGTATTGCAAATTGCTCAAATCGGGATAAAATATCTTAACAAACGATAATTACAGTAATTGCAACATACAGCTAGATAAACTTTCTGAAGTGTCACATGCAGTACACAAGTGTTAAATTGAAATTGCGTACCAGGCCCTTGTATAGTACGTCAGCTCACAAGATAGGCATGCTGTAAATCTAGCTGTGCGGTAGGTTAAAATCCAAGCACATGGGAGTATGGTACAACTGCATGTTGAGAACTGCATGAGGAGATTATTTCCTCACCTATTTAAAGAACAAAGGGTATATATGTGCCGTGTAGCCTGATTGAATAGACCGATTTACAAAGCTGCTTCAAATAGTCCCAATCCCAAGCTTATGTTGTGTAATGTCCCAAAGCGTTAGACTTAATTAAATGCAAATGTCGCGACCACCACCAAATCCAATCGCACTCACATAGTTACGTCAATCTTAAGGCTTCTGAAGGGACTGAAACAATGCAGCAGCCTCAGATAAGGTAATTGGCAATTGGTTGCAAATTAAGTATACCCTTGAGAATCAGCTTGGGTTTTGTATGTCTGTGTGTAAACTCAATTTGTTCTGAGATAATTCACAGGAAACTAAACATACACAGTAATCTTCAATCCTCATTATAGTTTTCCCGAGAAAATATTAATGTGCACAAAGTAGAAACTTCCCATTTCTGATTCCTTTTACAAAAATATATGTTATTCGTTCATGCACAGGCACAGGTACCTACACCATGCCAAGGTTAAGACCAAGTAGGTGGATGGGTGACCCATCCTTATACCACCGTCGTGATTGACGTACCTGTAATTTTTTATTATATACGTTTTGTGTCTTATTGGAATTGGAACTATGTGAAGTAGATACAATGATCAAAAAGGGTTTTTTGTAAATGATCAATTTAAAAAAAATTATAAAGGTACCAGAGAGATATACGCTTGCCTACGCACCAGATTTTTTTTAGATTTTCTTGTGGCAGACGTCGCTTTATCACGATATCACCTTTTCAAGTTCAGTTTTTTGCTGACATGATGAACACATTTTCTAATAGCACCAAAATTGAAATATATGTCTCTCGTGCTTATGTCAAATTGTTCCATTAGTCCATAAAGATAGAATCTACATTATATGTAGACCTATGCATTGGCTCCGGGACCACCTGAGATGTCGTAAAATATTTAATATATTTTTGTAATAGGACGTTTACAAAGCATAATGTACTGTCTTCATTCTGTCATCATTATCATCACTTTTGAAGCATGTTGTTGCGACGAAGGAACTCCGTAAGCCACAGCTTATCTAACCACTTCGCTTCCACGAACGAACGGACCATTTTTATTAAATGAAATGACTGCCACTAATACAAATGAGTCGCAAATGTGAACAATGACTAATGAGTAATGACTAATATCATCAACGTCTCATGCATGGTTACGACATTACCTTCGACTTCCCCTTTTAGCCTTTCTTTGAAATGTAAAAATTGTGTAAGATTCTCAGAATCTAGATGGAAGATATTATTAAATATGTACGTAAAGGTGTCCATGTGAAAAAGTGCGTACCACCTCAAAAGGTCGCCGTGAAGTTTGAACCGTCCGTACGCAGCAAGCCACGACGATATACTATTATTATTAAATTATTACCTATACGTTATCATTTTTATACTTTTTTGGACTGCTGTATTACAAAATTTCTCTCTGT
>JAANSN010005318.1:0-12712 GCA_036850665.1 Dicranocentrus wangi | reverse complement strand
AGAGAGAGAGAGAGAGAAGGCGAAGGCTAAATGAACATTTCATGTTCACTTGGAGCCCTTCCCCGAAAAAATAAAAATTAGTGTCAGTTTCCCTCTCCCCGAACGAACGGGAGCAGGAGGAGTGGAGTAGTGTACTTTGGAGTTAAAAATAGAAATGTCCTTGTCAAACTCAAGTTTTCACTTACAATGTAGTTTTTCGTCCATATTCCCTCTTGACGTAATTGATAGTGCTCGTATAAACTCTTCAAATTCTATAGAACCATCCTGAAAGTGGTACAGAATACAAAAAAAACAGAAAGTTTCATAATTTATTTACGTGGTGGTACATCAAGGTGGAAAAGCAATCTGAACTGAATTAATTCACAAAGTAATCAAATTTTTTGAACTCACATTATTTTCATCAAACACTCGAAACACCAGCGACGCAAACTTGGTGGGATCCCCGTGCGGGAAGAATTGTTTGTAGATTTTAATGAAACCCTGTAATTATTAATCGATGAAATTAAACTTTTAACCCTGATCTCTAGATTCCCATTCACATATCATTACAAAATAACCCCTTGACGAAAGCTAAAGACATGGGACAAAAAAAAGTTATGTCAGCAACGTCGTCCCCTCGTCAAGATAAACAAGGGATGGGGAAACAAAATAATCTATTCTTTGCATGCAAATACCTAAACAAAAATATAGTTGCATGCAATCTAGAATTGCATCATTTTCGACGGCACGAACGAACCGAAGGAAAAGTGGAAAACCTGGCTACACGCGGAACGCGAACGATTTTTATTCCAAATAAGTCTACCCCTTTTTTTCCGAGAGCTTATTTCCCCCGACACGATTTATTTATGTACTTGTTAAATGAAACAGAATACATGTTCTTACCTTTTCCGTTAGTAGGCCGTTGGGGCAGTCCTTCAAGAATCCTTTGTGCCTAGAAAAATTTAATATTTAAATAACAATAGGTAAACTTTCCTATATCAATATTGGCTTTCCTTTTCCTCTCACACACAAAAAATAAGCTAGACACACACACAGGTTGCAAGAGAAATGAAATAATCTCAGAACAAAAAAAAAATCCCGTTTGGTCTAAAAGACTAGAAAAAGGTCAGTATTAAAAAAGGGGATGGCGAGGGGAAGCAGGAAAACTGAAACCATGTTGAACGCATATATATATAGCATACATTATTAATTTAATCTAACATGTTGAACGATGCCCGTACGTATAATAAGTGATCATGCAAACTGTGAAAAATATTATGACCTTACCATTCGCGAATCTCCTTCTCGGTAACTGTTGCGTTCAAAAACAAGGAGAGAGAAAACAAAATATAAGTGGTAGTTGACTACAGTCGTCGATATAGCGTTCACTACTCTTTAGTTTTTTACTCAAATTATAGGGGAGCAAACGAAAGGTTAGTTTTATTTTCAATTTTTTTTGTATAGATTTGTGCAATAAGTTGCGTTTAATGCTTGCTTTTTGCATACTAACGGAAACTCATAATTACAATTGGAAATCATGCCCTGCTGCCCTCCTACTACAATCCCTTTTTTATCGGAAGCTTTAATTGCAAATGGGACTTGTTCATTTTTTTTTCTCGTGTGCATTATGGCATGTTCAGTCGGCGGGGGTAGGTGCCCTTTCCGGGTAAATTTATGGGATACAGACAGCAATAGAAACTCCCCGTTAGTTTTCCAGACCCTCCCCTTTCTCTCGCATAATATGCACCTGCTCCTATACTAATTGACTGGGGAAAGGGGGTTCGTTATAAAATGTAAACATTTTCTTGCTGGGAAAAGAGAGAGAGAGAGGGAGAGGGTAAACAATTCGGGTTTTCGGTGGATATCTCACCACCACCACCACCATCATCTCATAAAAACCCTCTAGGTGCTACTCTTTATCTCTCTTTTTCTATGGGAGTGAATGAAGGGAAGAACGGAGGAAAAAAACTCGAGTTTTTTCCACTACTTACAGTAAGTGTTCGTCGTGAGTCTATCAATTGTATCTTGACTGAGCTGTTTTGAGTTCTTTTTCCCCATCTTCTCTTCCTCTTCTGAACGGAGCGTAGTCCTCGTCTTCTTGTCTTCTTGTGCAACTGAATATGCTCATGGAATAATATAGGGATGGAGGATGTAACACGAACAGAGAATATACACTTTTCTGCTCAACAACATTGACCTGTGCTGCTATTCATCATCTTTGAGTATAGAATTTTTGCTATATCATATGATGACACTGTTTCTTGTCCATTCATCCTACTAATAATAATTTTTACGCCACTTTTTACACCTGCTTCACACACTAAATCACATTTATGGAGATGTCGTTCGTCAGTGTGATGATGCTGCCGATGATGATGATGATGATGATGAAGGGGAATATGTATACTTTCAGGTACACGTAAAAAGTATTTTGTATTATAAAAGTAGTATCCAAGTAGTCCTCGTGCAATGACACTCTTTTTTATTTCTGTTTCACGACCTACCCTCTGGGTCACGGTACAACTATGTGAAGACGAGAGATACAGATTTTTTTTACAATGTATACTAAAAATTCAATATAATTTTCACTGCCCACTATAAGAACTTGGCCATTCTCCAAATGACTTGTTTTACAACCCTTGCCGAATACATCACTGGATTCATACACCTACAGACCTCTAACTATCACGACTCACGACACACAGGTAGCGAAAAGAAAGGAAATATTCCTTTTTTTCTCCTTTGAATTCACTTTACGTTCGCAAAGAGAAAGTGCACAATTAAATATTCATTAACGACCCCTACCCAATTCCCTCATCAGAGAGACAAAACCCCCAGTGGAAATCCATACACACGCTCAAAAGACACAAGAAATTCCTATTACGCGAGCCAGCCAACGACGGCTGAGCAAGAGTATCTCTTTTTTTGTAATCACTGAAAAAAATGCAAAGCTTTAGTGTGCACAAAACATGTGCCTGAGGAAAAAAAAACGCTCACTCGTTGTGAACTTGGAGCAGCAGCACAATACACCAAAAAACGAACAACTTTCCCTTTCAATTTTTTTTTCACTTGTTTCTCCAACTCAGCACAAAAAATGGAGATGAGATGCTCGGCTTTAGCCTCCACACGACGACTACACCATACTATCACGTATGGTTTGGTAAGTTTGCAATAAAAAAAAACTTTAGTGTGTGCTGTTTTTTTTGTCTCCCCTCTTTCCAGCTATTATTACGGGGATTATTACATGAAGATTGTTTAGTATGTGAGATACGGATTGGAGATGTGGACGCGCCAGCAGCTTCGGTAAAACTGGGAAGCTAAGGAAATTTTCGGGAAATGCGGATGACAAGTTTCCGAAATGTTACAGTCCACATAAATGAATAAGTGGTATATATGAGATGAGAAGTGGAAAGGAGAGAAAGGGGCTTTTATAAGGGAGCGCATGTTCCAAATCTTACTTTCCCTCACTCTCTCACTCTCCCAGCATTTTCCCCACCACACACACACTATACGTATGTGTGGCATTATAGAAGAAAAGGCTCCATATACTCCAACTTTCTCGTCGTCCTCCTCTATTGCTTCGTCTTTTCCATCCATCCATACTTATTTGTTACTTTGGCTCGTACCTGTTTATATACGTAAACATCTATATATTCTTGTGTATTCAATTCTGAGATTAATATCTTTCAAGCTCTAGCTTTGTTCCTCTCTCGTCTCACTCGTCGGCTCTCTCTCTCTCTCTCCCTCACTCTGCTTCTCCCAGTCAACGTGGATACGTGCCTTACTAAAAAAAAGTTGTTTTTTTTGCCCAGTAGGAACTTTTAGAAGTTGGGGGAAAAAAGGCGATAGAGGAAAGTGAACTTTTAGTGCATACAATGTAATGTAATAGGAATGTGCTTTAAGCACGTAATATGCTCGCATGCAATGCAAGTAACACCAACCAAAAACTCGGAGGAGAAGAGCACCAACAAAAACTACTTGTACCGAAAACTTCAAACTGCTGCTCTGCTTTTCCCACTGTCCCTCTTTTTCTCGGGTCGCTCTTCTTGGTTTTGTTCCTTCGACTTCGTCTTGAAAATCGGTGTACGATAGGTGCACGTAGATTGGATGAAAAGCTCATTTCGCAAGTTGGAGACTATGTAGCAGCAGCAGCAGTTCTATTTTTGTGTGCCATCAAACACGGCATTAACACACAAGGGCTATGCTCCCTTTATAGGAGCACCACCACCATCAAAAAAAATGTTTATACGATGCGATGGGTCTATTTCCCCCACAATCTATACTTTTCAAAGGGACGACGAGGACGTGAACGGGAAGAGAAAAAGCATCAAGCAAGGTAGTAGTACACATTTTATGCATATAATATGTTTGCAAGCGGCGCTTCCTTTCTTTCTTTTTTCGGCAGGATTAGCTGTTGGAAAAACTGGGTGAGATGATATAAGTATATGTTGCATATGTAGTCCACACACATGACATGTAGTTTTATACGTGTGTGCACTCAAGGAGGAGCGGATTCCTCGAGATTCTTCAACTTTGCAGCAGGTACTCTCTCGCTCTCTCCACTTTCATTTCTACTTTGAGTCAACATGAGGCTCACGACGGAGATATTGGATTCCACTCCTATTTCCCGTGTACGTGCTTAATTTACTTTCTGCTTTGAAATATAATTGCTCCTCCATTCTTCTCCCTGTCTCTCTATTTAATAACTTGATTACCCTAAATTATACAGGCTGCTTTGTCATTTCAATCTGTTGCCCAAAAGGATTTTTCCTCCGTTCTCCTTTCAACCAACTTAATTATTTATAAAGCGCGAGTCCTATTTTCCTCCTCTTCTAGACGGGCAAAGTTTATACCTCCCTGATTCCGGCTCAAAAACAAGTTCCACCTAGGTGAAAATCAGGGTGTGTTTGTAACTACTCGTGTCGTGATGATGATACGTGCGTGAAAGGGAGCGGAAACTTAATCCCGCTTCTCTATATATATTCCTCTTGATTTCAAATCAGATTTTGGTCATTTGTCATTGAAAACATCATACATATCAATTATAAAAGCCCACTCCGTGACTCTCCTTCCCATCCAATCTGAATTGCACCAATTTATTTGCATATATATGTCTGGATCTGGAAGGGGGCTTGAGAGAAACACTCACCACCACACCGCCACCGCTCCGCTCAGAGAACTAAAGAGATTTTCTAAGAGGCAATTCACAAATGTCAATCAAGAGGAGAATAATAATTTCATGCATTTGGTGCATAACGACAACCACTGCCTTACTGCCTTCTATATATGTACATACATACGTGGAAGAGGCAAATCAATTTTGTCGAAAATCAGGCACAGAGTACATATGCGTCTGACGGAGTTGAGTTGTTTGTCATGTTGTTTTTCACCAAATGTCCTCCTAAATCAAGGTCATCTTCCAAAAAGGATATTTTTTTTATTTTATGTTTCCCCCAGCCAAAAAGGAATGATAAATCAAAATCAAATACAAAAAAAAATGATCTACTTTAGCCGCAAAATGTGAATGCGTTACGTAGTATTAAGTTAAAAAAAATGTAAAAAGATATAATATACCTAGCCATACAAATATATATATATATGCATTATTATTTGGAATAGGGCACGCGGCACGCGGCAATAAGGAATCCGGATCAACATAGTCCAAACTTGCCAAAAACGTTGGTATCTTTAGCGAACTGCATATCCCGTCTCAGAATCTGTATCGGATGTTGCGTACGCTCTTTGTAGTCTTTGAAAAAGGCTTGCAGCTTTCTGCTCACAAAGAACTCGTCTGGATTGTTAATCCAACATTGGAGCGCTACCGGGGATGCCGTATAATCGACAAATCTATCACCCTCAAAGTCTACTTCTCGGTAGGGAAACAAAGAGGCGAATTCATCATCCTTGTACAGTCTCTCGAAAAATTCTCTGTAATCTACGACATCAATCTGGAATCCAAACTCTGCTGCCAACACTGGGAAATCTTGTAGAACACACAAGTGCGGATTGGTAATGTTGTAAACATCGGGAGGTGCAAAATCATTAAAAAATAATAGACATGATATCTCGGCAGCGTAGTCCACATCCAGTAATTGCAATGGTATCGGATTTGCCGGCATCACTCTTAATTTACAGAATCCGAGGAGTCGCAGCATGGCGTGGTTATTGGGAAATGAGAAACATCCATTTTTATCACCCAATAACCCAGGGAATCTATGGACATGAATTGGAATTCCCCGTTGAACGGCTTGCGCTGCTAGTGTTTCACAAATGAATTTGGAAACTGGATAGCCCACGTTCGGCATTTCGTAAACATCTTGGGCGTCACACCACTCCTCCAGCAGAGTATCATCCGGGGCTACTTTGTGACAGGCGAGCAGAGTAGAAGCGTGAAGAACCGGTTTTGAAGAGGAGCCGAGACCAGCAGCAGCAGCAAATTCCAATATGTGTCTTGTTCCAATTACATTCACACTCCGGATATCACTCCCTCCATCCCCGTCCGCCGCGTCCCACTTTTTGTACGGCTCCATGAGATTCCCTTTCACGGCACAGTGAACAACGGCATCGACGAGGGTTGCCAACACGTCGTATTTCTCCTGGGCAAGGCCTAATTTGTCCTTTGTGATGTCTCCAGCCATGCACACAACCCGAGTCATGTCCACCGCCTCCGTGAGACTCTTCTCCGAGAGGACTTTAATTAGGCGGTCACGAGCTGAGATGTCGTCTTTAGAGCGGATCAGGCAGAAGATTTTGTCTAATGAGCGTCTACTAATTGCCTCCAGCATGTAAGGGCCCAGTTTTCCAGTGGAACCTAAAATCACGATTAAGCATTTCATACGTACGTAGAACATCCTCCTATACATCGACATTAGACATGTACTTCAGTATTCTACACAATTATAGCCATCGTCTAAATAATACCTGTCAACAGCACACTCCGGATTTCAGACCGTCTACACGGAGTGCCATTCAATCTGACAGAGTCTGGAAGAACCATGTCTTCGTCAATCAACGCCTTTTCAGCCGGCGTAAAATAATTGTACGAGTGAGTCTCCTCATTATCCCCAGTCCCCGCGGCAGCCGCTTGTATGAGCATCATCAAATGAGCGGATAGCTTGTTAACGGTAGTGAGCTCCGCCAACTCGGAGACATTCATCGTGATACTCTTCCCCAGCATTGTTTGAATGAAATTCTTCATCTCCAGCATCATCAGGGAGTCCATCCCCATCTCGGAAAACTTTTGAGCCTCATCAATGCTCTCTCCCTCATCCAACCTCAGTATTTCCCGAAGAATGTTGCAAATATAGGATTTAATCACGTCCAGCTTACTTCCCGGCCCTTCTCCTCCGGCGGCATTAAAATCCTCCCAAAAGTTGGCGATTTTCGTTTGGAAAGCGACCGACTGCGTTTCCTTTGCTACCTTCAGTTCCTCCAGATACGAGCCGATGTTTGCAGTTAGCTTCCTCACCACACTGAAATCCACGTCGAGCACGCAGACCTGGCTTTTCTGGGATCTCATGATGACTTCCAAGGCGGAGAAGGCTGCACTTGGTGAAAAGGGCCGGAGAGCTGGGATTTTAATATCCTTGGAAAGCCCAACTTCTCCCCACTGTCCCCAATTGACGGACTGCCCAGCCAGGCCTAACGAGTGCCGGTAGTGAGCCAAGCTGTCCAGGAACATATTTGCTGCGGAATAGTTAGATTGGCCAATCGGCCCAAAAATGGAAGCCATGGAGGAAAACATGACGAAAAAGTCTAGGTGGAGATTCGTCGTTAAATTATGGAGATTCAGGGCCCCATACACCTTCCCCTGGAAGCAAGACTTGTACAAGTCGAACGTCTGGTTGGGAAAGGTGGCATCCGCCAATGCCCCTGCCGAATGCATGATCCCCCGCAATCTCGGCAAGTTCAGCTTTGGATCATTAATATCCTTCAGTAACTTGATGCATTGGGGGTAGTCACCAACGTCGAGGCATATCGGGATCACATTGTTTCCTTTGGCGTTGAGATCCTTCATAATTTTGACAGCCCTCTCGTCCGGACTCCGACGACTTGTGAGCACCAAATGTTTCGCTCCTTTGGTACACATCCACTTGGCCAACTCCATCCCAATCCCTCCCAAACCTCCGGTAATAAGGTAGGTGGCTCGACTGCTGAAAAGATCGTTACGGGCAATCAGCTCACCACTCTCCTTTTCCACCACCATGTCCGGCATCGTGATAATGATCTTCCCTATATGCTTTGCTTTCTGCATGTAAGTCAGCGCCTCGCGAATGCAGGTGGCGTCATATTGAATGTACGGAATTGGGCTCAAGTGACCATCCTTTGTGTAACGAGCAACAGCCTCCCAAATCGATTCCCATGTGGATTTAGTGACCGTCGTGAGATCGACCACCGTGTAACTTACATCCTCCCGGAGTTTTCGGACCTCTTCTGGTGTCCAAATCTGCAGCTTGCTCATTTCCACAAATCTCGCATTTGCCGAGCATACTTCCAACGACGCCTCCTTGAACCCTGGGCTCGTCAACGAGTTCAGCACCACTTGAACACCCTTCCCTCGGGTCACCCCATGAATATGCTTGGCGTAATCCGTGTTTCTGGAATGAAATACATGCTGGATTCCCAGATTGCGGAGAAACGTCCGCTTCCTCCGACTCCCCGCCGTGGCAATTACATTAGCCCCGACCGCCCTCGCCACTTGAATGGCAAATAACCCTACTCCCCCGGATGCAGCGTGAATGAGCACCGTTTCCCCCATTTTTAGTCCGGCCTCCATAACGAGACAGTAATAGGCAGTTGCAAAGGCTGTGGGTATTGTTGCCGCCTCACAGAACGTCAGCTCCTCATTCATTCCAAATACGGCGTCCTCTCCGACACATAAATGACTGGGGAGTGCTCCCTCAGTGAAATTACAGCCTACAACGGAGTCGCCAACCTGCCACCTTCTTACGTCTGCCCCGGTGGCCACCACCGTGCCGGAAAATTCCAGTCCAACAGCATTCATCTTTTCGAATTGCTCGGTGGGCTTGAGCACAGTGAAGACGTCACGGAAATTCAGCCCGAACGCCTTAACCCTCACCTCTATGTCGGTCCCCTTGAGCGTTGACTTTCCATTAGGAAAATACCTGAGATCGGCAATCGACTTGGTGGCCGGGAGCAGGAGGGAGTAGCGCTCACTTCTAGGCAGGACGAGTGGACTGTGAAAGTCCTTGCTGGTTACCAGTCTGGCCACGTGTCTCGCCCCTTCTCGGTATGCAATCTGGAACTCGTGGTCATCATTCCAAAGCTCCGTGAACAACTCCTCGTATTTGACATGTTCATCCGTTTCATCCGGATCAAGATCAATGCTTTTGACATGTATGCTAAAGTGTTCGGTTCTAAAAGTTTTTGCCATGCCCCACAGCGTCGCTGAGCTGATGTTAGTGGCACTTTCATCTAAAATCCGTATAATCCCCTCACTAGCGACGATCACACGGGGTAAACCTTTGAAGTCGGAAAGGAGGATTTGTGCCAGAGATAAGAACCCGAGAGTTCTCCTCAAATGATCTTGCTCTTTCTCATCATCATCATCATCACCATCATCCAAGCCCCACAAGAACAAAATCCCCTCCACTGCCAACTCTTTCTCCTTAATAACCTGGAATACTCGCTCCATGTCCTCCTTGCACTCTGGCCTGATTTCGTAATGAGCCTCGCTCACTTTGCAGCATCCTGCTGAGCTCGAAATTAGCATCACATTTCGGCCCAATCTCACCAGTTTGTCCTTAAAAGTCGATGACAATCTCTCCCCCGGGGAGAATAACAACCACCATTTTGAATTACTCTCGCTAATCCCTCCCGCACCCGCCGCCTTCAGGCTCGTCGTCGAGGGCTCCCATCCACTTGCAGCCGCTTTCCCGGTAACAACTCCCAGTCTCCCGTCAAAGCAAAGGTGCTCCGTAACCCGGTCAAAGCCTTCCTTTTCGCAAACCTCCCTCCAAACTTGAGCACTCACGGTGGGATACCATTGCCGAAGGTCACGGTCCGTGAATCTCCAAAAGCCGTCGAGAAGGCCAAAGATTATGTCATAGTCTCGAATTTTTTGAAGAGTCTCGGCCAACACAAAATATCCATTTTCCTTCAGGAGCAGCCTACTGTTCCGCAGTGCTTCCCCAACGTCTCGTGTGGCGTGAATCACATTGCTCGCAAAGATAATGTCGTAATGATTGGGAATAAAGCCTTGGGCCAGGGGGTCCTCTTCAATGTTGAGCACCTTGTAGTGCATGTTTTTTCCGTGGGACTGGAATAGCCCTTGAGCCTTTGCAAAGAACGCAGGTGAGATGTCTGTGTACGTGTAGGCAACCTTGCAGCCAAACTCTTGAAACAGGGGTAGAACATGCTTGGTACTTGAGCCAGTTCCAGCTCCCACTTCCAGAACGCGAAGGACTCCCTGCTCATTCTCCGGGAGGAGGGAGTGCTCCTCCAGAATCCTGCTGAAGATGGCTTGAAGCAGCCAGTTGAATTTCTCTGCCATGAAAAAGTTGTTGTAGTAGCCCTCTGCAGAAACATCAGTGTTTTTGTCTTCGGGAAACAAAACACTCAAAGCGGATATTTTCCCAGAGAGAATATCCTTCAACCTTTCTCCGCACTCGGTGATCACATGAAAGTCGACTGCTTCCTCCTCTTTCCTGCTGTCGAGGATAATTTCTTCAATGACGTGATCTACGTGTGCTCCCTTTGGTGGTAATTTGATCGTTTTGAAGCGCTTGTGCTCCATTTCCTTATTGGAGCCTTGCTCCTCTTCTTCTTCCAGGATCCCTTCCTCGATGAAAATTTGAAAAAATCTGTGCACCAGCATGGAATATGATTTGGAGATGCCGAGCTGAGCCACCGCTTCATTGGCAGTAATGAACCGCTCGATTTTTGGGTCCCACCCAAGTTGATAAAATGCTCTGAGGATGTAATGAAATATCAGCTTGTCTCTCCGCACTAGACTCCGTTCCTCCTTCTCGCTCAGCTCGTTGAAGGGGGCAGTTCTTGAGAGGAGACTGGCCCCCTGGAAAATGTCATTGGGAATGGAGGCAAGATTAGCTCTTGCCTTGAGAGGCCCCATTGTCGGTCTCCAGACCTCCTCAAACATGTCCGGCAATGCCAACTGTTGATTATCAAGTGTTTTCAAAATCACTTCAGTTGACGTTTCCATCATTTGAACTCCCTTCATGACGGCGACCACTTTCCCCGCCGAGGTGTACAGAACACAGGATCTCTCCTCGGGAGGTTGACTCCCCTCCCATTTACAATGAGCGTACAGGGGAGTGTTGCTGCTGCTGCTACTAGAGTCGATTTTCGAGAATACAATGACTTTGTCAATTAGCACAGGCACAAAGAGGCTCTCCTTCATTTTCCCCACGCCAATCATTATCGTTTGTATCAGAGCATCAAGAAGGACGGGGTGACAGATGTAGTGTTTGCTCTCGTTGTTGCATTGTGGTCCGACTGCTACCTCGCAAAGTATCTCATTTCCGCCGCTACTCTCATTATTCCTCCACAGTTTTCTCAGACTGCGGAACGACTCCCCGAATGCCAGCCCCACCGTCATTAGCTTTTCATAGAATTCCGCCGTATCTATTTCTTGCCCGCAACGGGATTTGATTTCGCTCAGTTCGCTAAAATTGTCCGTTTCGTGAATGGCGCTGGCCTGCAGGGGCACAAATGTGGCGCTCGCTTGACGAATCCATTTCACCGAACAGTCATCACTCCTTCGCTGCTGTTGTGCATAGATGCTCACCTTGTTGTCGGCTGATTCCGTTCTCACGACAATAGTCTGGATGTGGCAGGGGTGCTCCTGCACAAGGCCAAGAGGGGCTTCGATAGTGAGGCTTTCGATGGAAATGGGATTCATCAGATCCTCCTCCTCACCTACACAGGGCTCCCCAATCGTCGATATGTTCCCAGCTGCGAGACCCATTTCCAGGTAAGCAGCACCTGGAAACACTACACGGCCCCCGATCCCGTGCTCTTTCAAATAGGACACTTTCTCCAATTCCACCACCGACTGGAAAATGGTGGAGGTGGTGGCATTCGGAATTTCACAGCCGAGCAGAGGATGAAGGCTCTTTCCGCTAATGGAGACTCCGTCTCTGGTGTCTTTGCTCTCGTACCAGTGCTTCTTCCTATTGAATGGATAGGTTGGCAGGCAGGCCAACCTTTTACGAGGGTAATACTCATCAAACCCATGCCAGTCTACGGGGAAGCCGAGCTGGTAGAGCTTTGACAATGTGCCTAAAAGCGTGACCCACTCATCTTCTTTCTTTCTCAGGGACGGGAGGAGAGTAACAGGCTCATCATATTTCTCCCCGCCGGTTACGTTACTCATCGTCAAGGCACAAAGAATTGGCTGTGGCCCTATCTCCACAAATAGCCTGCACCCCATTTCGTAGGCGGCTTTGCTCGCACCCATAAACCGAACATGATCCCTTGTGTGCTCGATCCAATACTTGGAATCTATTTCCCTCTCCTCACACACACGACGTCCTCTCACTCCGGAAATGTATGTACAAGGGCGGCGGCGGGGAGACGCCGGCCCGCTATTCCCGCTATTGATACCCTGTACAACCTTTTCATACTCTGGAATGATGTCATCCATGTCTCGGGAGTGGAAAGCGGAGGTGGCTTCTAAAATATGGCTCTTTAAATTCCTCTCCGAGCAAAAGCCTACAAATGCGTCGACAGAGTGGGGAGGGCCGGCGAGCAC
>JAANSN010005317.1:0-12714 GCA_036850665.1 Dicranocentrus wangi | reverse complement strand
AACTTAGCCGAGCTATGTTGATAAGCAATACATTACCGAAAACAGAATTTGAAAATTCGAAACCGTTGGAGAGTTATCGAGTATACGGACGGCCGGCCGGCCAGACTTTCAGACTATTCTCAATAAGGATTGCTCCGCACTCCTTAATAAACAGTAGAGTAGGAATCTTCAGAATCTTGTTATTTCTTACCCTTGTCCTTAAAATACTTGCACTCATTCGTAAAGTTTTTTGTAAGAGCGGGGCTAGATGCCGACAGAAAGTCTAAAGTAGTTAGGGCCAAAGCATAGATTCGAATGGAAAGAGTAAGTAATTAATTTACAATAGGCGAATGTATTGACTTTGAATGTTGTGGCTGTTACGCAGTTTGCCTGCTTTGTTGAATTCTATGTCTTAAGAGTCCCATTCCTGCTCACTTCATGTTTCATTCTGAGTGTAGTTGTAAGTTGTAATTCGTTCATCATTAGCGTCAATCTTTCGTAGGAGCCAATAAAAAGCTAATTTAGAATTGGGTTGTCGCTTGTCGCTTTTCTACGATCCTCTCGCATCCCTCACCCACTGTAACATACTACACTATTTAGATGGAGTGACCAGGTCCACTTCAGAAATTAAACTGGATTAATGTCTAAAATGATTTATTATACAAATTGAGCAAAAAAATATGTGTAGGTAGCAAGAAATGCTAAAAACTTGTACGCACCCCTCCCGTTTTTTTCTTCTTCAGGCATTTAAGAAATGGGAGCAACAACATGGACCTGAACCCTTACTTCCAGGTCTGGAATGGATGACCCATGACCAATACTTTTACCTAAATTATGCGCAAATTTGGTGTGGCTCGATGAGACCGGAGGATTTGCTGAATAAGATTAGAAGTGCAGTCCATGCTCCAGCACCGATCCGAGTTCTTGGCCCTTTGTCCAATTCCGACGAGTTTGCCAAGGCGTACTCCTGTCCCCCGGGATCGAGAATGAATCCAAGGAAAAAGTGTAGTGTCTGGTAACTAACGAGTGATGACATTTGACAAAGAAAACGATTAAGTCCATCTGCTCCTCTGGTCCGCCTCCTCATATCAAATTCTTGTGGCGATGATCTTGTACCTACCACCCCTTCCTTACAAAAAAAGGAAACTTCCCTGCACACGATAATGTACTACTATTACACTAACGATATATATATATCTTGTAATGTACCTTTGTAATAATACGTAATATGATTGCACGCAGTTTCAGATTATATCCAATTACTATATTTTCACGACTTCGATGTCTTCGATACATAAACCGTCTCATGTGCAATATACTTGAATATATGGGGGTATAAATGTATCAAGTAGTATACGTACATCACATCGTATAAAATAGTTGTTAAGAAAAACTTGAAAATGTTTCGTGTCAAAGATCGCTCTTTTCCTTAAAAAGTAGTAACAGGCTCTCGATGCTCGATACGAGCTTTAAAAGCAAAACATGCGATTGCACTCAGCCCAATATTTGTATGGACAACGATTTTACAAGATTTTCACCAGCCACAAAAGAGTTTTCTGTCGTTTTGTAGATGAGCGGAGAGTGCTTGCTCGAACATGAGGACAAAGTATAACGCTTAAAAAAGTATGCTTTTATGGGCGTATGCTGGATGGAGCTGGAAGTGGAAATTAGATGATATTATGATGATGTCGGTGAAAATCTTAATGGACTCAAGGATGCAGTGTATAATTACCCAGATCCCGGCTACGCTCTTTACTCGCTTGCTATAAAAATGAAAGATTGTACATGCTCTCAAATATCCACGGAATAACTGCGGGCACACATATGTACCGAAAGCATTAAATTGTGTGAACAAATGCATATTTGCTAATATGTAGAAACTTTTCCAGTTTCCATAAAAAAACATCGTGGGAACGGTTTAAAACATAGTAGTAGGCCAGGTAGAAAGTAGATTAAATAATAATATGACCACGATCGCATCACGGAAAGTTGTGACATTGTCTTCTTACCTTTCTCTAGAAACTTTTTCTCCAGTAGTACAAAGATCACGTGAAACTGGAAAAGTCATATCTGTCGTTTATTGTGCTACAATCTATTTCGTGGAATTTTTAATAAGGATATTCTCCCCTCTCCCCCATTTAACTATCGAAGGCACTGAAGTCCACCTTATGGACATTTGGGCCATAATGTGGACGGCTGTACATAATATTATGTATATTGTGTAAGAAAAATCGTTATAATTATAGTATGTATTATGTAACTAGCCGTTAAAGTAGATATGTGTAGTAGTATCTTGATTGTAAGTGTTGTCACTTTTACTGCGAGCATTCAAGCGTAATGTAAAGTTAAAAGTTGGGGAATTTGTTCTGTTCTCGCAACTACATCTTTTGGATATATATATAGATGTATATATATTCATACATACCTATACATAGTTATACTGCATGAGATTGTTTCGTACTATTATTCCGATTTCTACATATATATTAAACATCACAGACAAAGAATAGATAGGAAGAAATATTGTTTTCAAAGTGGAATTAGAAAGAAACTTTTTTCTTCAATGCCAGGTTGTTTGCATGGTTGAAAACAAGTATTTTAGGGTAGAAAAAATGATTAAATTTTTGTAGATACGCACGTAAACTTTGAAACTAGTGATACTCAAACTCAAATTAAAACACACTTACTTACACACAACTTATCATGTTTATCATGTAACAGGTATGAATGAATGATGAGAAGAATTTGAAATGTACATAATTCTGTAAATAACAATAAAGAGTTCTGTTTCTCGTGAACTTGCCAAGTCAAACAGTTTTACGTGTATTAAATATATGCTGCAGACATCCACCTATATAATATGTCAGCAAAATTGTTTTTCGTCTTATACAAAAAAAAAGTTTTGTAGCATGGCATGTAAAAACGTAAAAAAAAGCACGGAAACTTTGTAAATTCCATCAATTTTTCTCGATTAAGCACGTAAAAATCTTGTTGAAAAAAGTTATGCACGTATTCTCACAATTTAGCTAGAATAAATACTTGTAGCTAGTTAATGTAACAAGGTTTTTTGTAAAAATCCTCCGAGTCAAATGTGAATGTATTAAACTGGCATATAATCTAAATAAAATGTGAAATCTTAATGTACACACACACTTTGATTTTCATTATAAACTTTATTTCTGCAGATACACAAAGGATTCCATTAAAAACACCGCTTGGGTTTTCATAATCAATAAGTACAATCAGTAACAGTATGCTTTCAAAAAAATTGGCACAAAAACAATAATACACGCTACGAATCTGTGGTGGCAGAACGGATATGTTACTACGATTGCGTTTTATTTAAGAAGTTTTTTAAAATCAAATCTCGGTTCAAGCCCATCTAATATTGTAAGTGTAATCGGCTTTGGAGCTGCATATTTGGCGAATAAACTGCACTTTAAATAAATTAGAAAACGTATAAAGCTTTCACTACACACTCCCACGCGGTTCAACAATAATAACAAATAGAACTGAGCAATCAGTGTGTGCCTGCCCGTTTATCTGCTTGAAAATCGGTATCCTTTTTATCAATGTAAAAAAATTCTTGCACAAAGTACACGGAAGTTTAATCAAATTGCGAACGTACAAATATACTTCATATTATATAGCATATTAAATATAATTTAAATTAACCTTTGCTCTTTTCTTGGGCATCACTTGAGATGTTATACCTACCAAATACTACCAATCAAGAAGAAGTATACATTATTGCACACAGGGTGCAATTCACTGGAAGTTTTTTTACTGCACAGAAATACTACACACACGAAAGTAAATCATCGTTCCTGTTTTGAGCTGAACTTGAACTGCAACAATGTACAAGGAATATTAGAAACTGAGTTATCACTGGAGTTGTATATATATACCTTGGTAAATGTCATATAAAAATTAGACCCATATTTTATACACTGATGAGACCCATATATATATATATACTAGATATCGCCACGCCACCTTTTTTGCCAGGCTCATTTTCAACTCTTCCAACTTTATGAAATATACGTTATCCTTCCGGTACACATTGCATGGTAAATGGTAAAGTACAGTTCAATTTGAAGACAGTGCAGTTCCACATCTGCTACTAAAATTTTCTTTAAGTATTTTAGGCTGAATACAATCATATTATATTATATCGCTATGATAAAAGCTATAGCTGGCAAACTATGCTCATCGTTGTTGGTGCGTATAAGCCAAGAAATCTTCCTAACATAAAACTTACGCTTTTATTTAATTTAAATACCTACGATTATTGAAATGTGTCTTTAATTATAAAGACTTACTACCTTGTTAAATGTTATTAATGATTTCGAAAGAGTTTGAAGTGCTTGACGATGAGCTGGATTTGTCAAAATGTTTAGCATCGAAAAGGAACTCGTCTTCTGGATCAGAGTCCACTACTTCGTGGTCTGGCATTGCAGAAATGCCTGGAGTAAGGGAATCAGGTCCCGTCGAGGAAGTCAAAGTAGATATCGCCTGACTACTTTCAGTTGGTGGCTCAGTCTTTGGCGTAGACTGAGTAAACTGGGGAGCCAGACTAGAGATCACGGCCGCGGATGCAGACATCACGGAGGAAGTAGATAAGCCAGATGACACGAATGTAGCAGCTGCAGCTGCCATTGATCTAGTGAGCATTCCCTCTGTTAAACTCGTGGTCAAGGTTGGACTCGCCCTCTTCTTTTTTATCTGAGATTCTTCTACCAAAACTGGATGAGGACCTGGGGGAGTGCCTGGTGTCGACAGTTCTGACGACGAGGATGGAAAGTCAGCCCATCCACTGTTTGACGCTTTGCTTGCTTTGCTGGACTTTTTTGGTATCTCGGGAATCAGGTCTACATTTTTCAATAAACATGAATTCAATCAATCATTCAAGTTCGTGACTAAAAACTTTGGTGCAAATAGGTACATATTATATGTATTATCTTGTACGCTAGTCATCACCTTCTTCCTTAATGACGCCGTCGTCGGATACTAACTCAAAAGTTGGGCAAACTTTGAGCAGAGGAACGAGGAGAAAAGCCGCGTTCGAGATCACAAACAGCAAAGTGACAAAATCCACCTGCGAGCCCAGTTTTGCGAGAAAAATCCACATGGTACAAGTAACGGTGGTCCACTTACAAAGAAAAAGAAAGTATACGATAAAAAAATTAAAATTGATTGCTGCTTAAACTTGTACGCGATTCCTCCAGAACTTTGGAATTGCAGTGAAATATGCCCTGCCCTAATGAAATTATATAACCAATGAATGCAAACGGTTTCTACATGTTATTCCATCAGAATGAAAATAGACTATTTTTCAAAAGTAAGCCTTGATGATTTGGTGAAACCATACGAGCAACTGATGTACACCTTTGAAAGTTCATTTTTCGTACGTGACATTAAGTACCATAATAACATAGCTATTTCACAAATGCCACAAATACAACAAAGGAATTACGACAACAGCAACATCACTTACTCTCGAGCTTTCCTGGAAATACATACCAATGCATCTTGAATACTACTTGCTGATACTGGGTATATAAATCAAGTACAAATTGCAAGTCATCAAATGCACGACGCAGATATTTCAAAGAAACAGACAGAGAACGTTTGAGACGCAAGTACATTTGTACTTCAGCCAGCGTAAACATGCACCTATAATCTACATCCAAACATCCATATCGTGCATTTACACACATGGTTGTTTGCGGTACATAAGTTATGCACACATCAAATTATTTAGCAGGAAAATCCCACACTGGAGCTACATCATCTTTGAGGTGAGCTTGTTGTGTGCCACTCTCTATTCGTCCTTTTACATGATCTGATGATGTTGTTATGCGCATCTTGACGTAGTGACGGGAGCCATTAGAATGTACCTATGCGCTTTTAGAATGACTATTCACATGTCTCAATTTTTCACAAGTCTCGTTACACCTTCACTCACGACATATATCTCTGTGTTCTGTATATTATGCTATAAATAGCACCAAAACCTAATACATTCAGTATTTTGTGTTCGGGACAGACCTCTGCTCGTGATCATATTATGCATGTCCCATGTATGTGCAAAATAATATTCGTTATTTGGTAGTTTCTTTCTGCATTTGTTGTTAATTTGCAGGGTTACAGCGTACATAAATCTACAACGTATAAGTTCAGTGACGGAAGTCACTGCCATATGCCATGCCAGTTGCATTTTTGTTTCAAAGTGGTAACATGAAACATACAGCGTTACTTTCTTTTACACGCGTCGTTTCGGCTTTGCCTCTTTCGAAAACAACATGACAGAATTCTCGGCATTTATTTTTTATTCAACAACACTATTTGGAATTTCGGTGTCGGGCGAGTTAAATTTACGCCTAAAGCATGACTAAACACATACGCATTTGAGAACTTTGGAGAAAATACTGATCAATAACTCTTCCGATTTAAAAACACTTGAAAATAACGTCGTATTTCTGCCGAAAACAACTGACGTTCATTGAGACGAGACTGTTTTTTTTTCTTTTGAAAAAAGATGTTAAAGTAACTACGCAAAAATCGTGCTGCTGGCTGCACTACGTATCCTAGACTGGGAATTGGCAGCCGATGGAATAATATGTAATGTTCATGTACCGGATTTCGCTGTTGAAACCGAGAAAGCTTCAAAAGTCTTTGACCCCAGCTAAAAATGTCAGTATCTCGTGGAGAAAGAACGCATGTGGCGAGATTTACTGAACCATGCGAGCTTCTATCTGAACTGTTACATGGTTTTAAACCCAATGGGAGACAATATGGGATACGAACATGGCTGGAGAAATACCCCAATTAATTAACTGAACTTGCTTGGTGGATAATAGTTACTTATGTTTTTTACCATTAAATGATTCTCCGTTCGAAGATTGATCCATAATCCCCACATCTTTTTGCTTAGGGAGATGTACTTTTGTTCCAAGTCGTAGGAAGACAACGTCACCCAGTCTTCTGAATCAGGTGGATCAACAAGTACTTCAGGTCGGATTCTGTGTTTCCACAAGTACCTCACGTAGTAGCAAAACGCTGCCAGTGCTATCACACATATCGGCCTTTGGTGCATAAGAAACCTGAACAGAGCAACACAATTCAATAATAAGTAAACTCATTATATGTGTGTCATGCAGCAGCAGCGGCGTAAATTATTATTAGTTTATCTGTTTGTATAACATACCAAAATACGACATTAAGGGAAACTAAAGCGATGCCGGATTTGTACGGCCGAGTCCACGACAAGACGCTGACTAGATTTGCGTTCATTTTGAAGAAGACTGGTAGTAAGTATGTGTTTTAATATATCAATCAATCACAGCGCTTTTAAGCTTGATAGCGTTTTATTTCGCTTCTCTCTGGTGTATTATGCCACACACAATACACACAATGTAAACTGCTCACGACGGGTATTTTGAGTATAACAACCCACTACTACTATTTACAATTACCATCTAAAAAAATCACCTGCAACCTAACAAAAGAATTATGATCAAAGTCAACTCAATCACTTCAACCTTTCCTGCCCTCCGCATCACCCAACCTTTGAGAGTTTTGCAATCAGTCACCTTATTATTGTCCGATTAAAAAACAAGCCTCTTTCCTTCCATATTATTACACATGAGCTTTTTTGTGTATTTCTGCGTATTTACAACAGGACAATGGAAGCCAACTATTCCAGTTAAACTGTATAATACACACCCACGCAACGCACCGACCGTTACTCTCACAGTCAGGTTCGTTCTGCTCAACTCTCTCTGATATTTTATTACAAAGACACGACCTCCTATGATTTATTTACTCTCCCGACACTCCACACTTTTGTACTTACTCCGCACAGATCAAAAACTGAACAAACATGTAAATTGGCAGCTCTTGTCGAGCATGCATGCATGCATATAGGTAACAAAGTGTGCAATAATATATCTGCTGAAAAAGGAACCAGTGCCAAAGTCTCAATGCACCACCACCACCAGCACAAATCTTGGTAAAAATGTCTTTGACGGTGTGCACACAGGCAAATCAACTGGCTCAAGGTTGAAACTCTATAATAATGTTCTGTATTCTGTATTGCACACAGATAGAGAGAGAGAGAGACAAGCTCACGAGATGATTACGTTAATACCTGCTTCGTTAACGTGTGTCTACGTTAACTTAAGTAGTAAGTACGTTTCTTCTCCACATCGCATCGCAGATCGCACACAAAATATACCCAAAACGATTAGCGTGACGAGCAAAAATATTCAAGAGATACAGAACTATATCACATCATCACCATGTAACAAGTGTATCATTTGCAGACAACAGGAGAGTCCGACTTTTTGCAGATCAGATCGTCACATTACTATTCTTCCATCTCTCGTCTTACTTAACCCTTTCAGCCAAAAATTCCTCATATCCTTTCCTTTGTAGATAATTTGGAAAGAAGAGAAAGGAAATTGTAAATTGGAATAGTGACGTAGTTCTTTAAAGTATATATATATACGTATACGCGCTCACTTCATTGTTGTTTATGTCTGCTCAAACTTGCATGCATATCATCTGCATACATGTATACAGAGCAGCGATGTCTGGGAGGAATAAAAATTGTAATCAATTTTTTTAAGCCTACTAACCCTTCCCTTATTGTTCACTCCGAGGAAGATGATCGTCATGTGCTCATCTAAAGATCATTTATTGTTCACTAACCACGATCCACACACACACACACACACACACACTCTCACTCACGACATTAAAGAGTGTGTGTGGGGATTGGGGATGATGATGATGATGTTACGGAGAGACACAATAAAATAATAATAATATATAAATCGTTTGGTGGTGGGTGTTGCTTGTGAGCGAGAACGCTTATTGGAGAATGTAGTATATGTAATCCCACTCCACAAACACAGCCTGACGAACGACACAACACGCAAAATATTTATTGTATATTTTCTGCAAAATCACAATCTCGAGTTTTTATAGGAAGCTGTGTGTTGTTGTTGTGTTGTGTGGTGGTGTGGTGATGTGATTTGTTTGCTCACTTACTCGCTCGGAAACAGCATAATCCAACTCCTGTTTGCTATTATATGAGCATATAAGAAAGAACAATACGTGTGTGGTTTGATACTGATATATCACAATCACATCACGAATCTTATGTTGGTAGTAAGTAAGTACTATCACTAAATAACGTATGGATGGACATGGACCTGTGTGTGTGTAAGTATCCGGGGAAATGATACAGCTTTTTTTTATTTGTTTGGCTGGAAATCGACAATCAACAACATATGCGCTGATGTGTGCTACTACCACCACACCAGTTTGTGTGTGTATACAATATTGAATGATATCATGTGCTGCTAAAGCCACAAAACATTCCAATATCAATAAGACATAGGTATATAACCTTCTTCAGGGGTAAGTAAAAAGTACTTGATATATGCTTACCCTTACGCGTTTATATGGATATTAGTATGCATTTGATGTTGATGAATATTATGACTCAGCTTTGTGTACCACTTATCTTCCCGTGTGGCTATTCGTTCGAGTCAGATCAGAATGCGAACAATATCATAGCTTTCCATTCAATTCAGCTGTTCTGACATGAGAAACGTAGTATATTATATTATATGCATATCAGGGTTTTCCATTTTAATACACAAGAGAAGGGAAGTGAAACCAGAAACCATGTATGTACATTTGAGTATCTCTTGGTAAATGTATGTATGTATGTATGTGTAATATTATGCTCGTACAAGAAGCTGAAAACTTGAATGGTGTCGTGTGATGAAAAAATGGTGTATATAGAGGTATGATGCTTAGAGCAGCTGGTTGCCTGTTCAGCATTTCATTCAGCAGCGTCTGTCCATTTTAAGCAGTATATAGTCCACTTACAAAAAATGAAATGACTTTTTTTGCAAAGTGCAAAAATAACAGCGTAAAAGCCCATATAGGTACAGGTACGATCTAGAGATTGAGATTACCTTTATACCTGGCGTTACATGTATAGTGTGGTTTTTTTTATCATAGTAATTGCACTGGGCAGAGCTGGGTCGAGCCCTATGATTCTATATTTATAAGAATATGAATATAACGAGGTTAAATCTGTGTTGGTAGTTCTTGTTTGCTATTATTCAAGTTGAATATAGAAATGATGAAAATGAAGGAGATTGGCGAGCAAAAGGGGCATGGCGTGGCATTCGCATTAGCATCGTGATAATATTTAACTTTGCAAAAAGGTACTACTAATGCAGAGCATTGTGAGTTTCAAATGCTTCGCAATTTTTTAATTACAAGTCTTTTCATTTCAGATGCGTATCCTCGTCGTCTCGTAGAGAAAAGAGGTGTAGAGTTTGTAATCAGACAGTGACTCTTGATTAGAGATAGTCGATATACGTGTCTATGAATAAAATCATGGCATCATTTATTACATAGGTGAGGAAAAGTCCCATATCTCAAAAGTTAGATCGAATGGCGGTATGAAAACTGAAACGCAGTGAAATCTATCTACAACTAATAACTTGGCGTCTGCCCTTTAATATTCATGGCAATCAGCGGTGTATATACTATGTATAGTAATTGATGGCCAATGTTTGTATACTGCGATTACATTTTGCATTTTTGCAACACAAAAATGTATTACTACCAAATATAAAGATTTTACTTTGTTGTGTTGTTTGCGTTGTAGAAAGGAGAAGAGAAGCATGAGAGGAGCATTCCGCATAATAGACTATTCGTAGTTTTACACATGCAAGATAGATTCATGGTCTGTTCTGCCTGGATACTAGATGCTGGATTTTATCTGTACGCAAACTATGGATATACATGTTGATCTGGAAGCTATATTCGTTGCACCATAGTGTGCAAACTGTACTTATACAAGCGAGTCAACAGCAGTCAAATGTATTCCATACCTAACTCCAACAAAATCATATGTATCATGTGAGCTGAATACGGCATATACACCGAGCAGGCCGCCGCCAGTATTTACCCTTTCGGGATATATTGTAGTATGCCATTCTTGACGTGATACGAAATCATTAAATTCCCTATTGATTTAATTCGATGAATCTTGTCACATGAATGTTATATTAAAAGGCAGTTGTACACATCACCGGCTACAAAGTTTGATATAAACATCAATTCCCAAATCTGCATATCCAGATAGTTATAACTATTTAAAATAAAGAACTTGCTTCTTAAGTCTGTGGAAATTACGCAGTTCAATTAACAATTTTAAGATATATAAACTTTGAAGAAGGATGCCAAGGCTTGGTGAATTTCTTTTGGGGGGTTCCTGCCTAAATATTAGGGATCCCCAAGGATTATTCTTCCACATTCCCAGCGGATATGGATACGTTGTTCTTACGGCTGTTGGGTCCATGGTTATGGTCACCTGGAAGGCTTATCAGGTTAGCACCTTTGCTACCACTTGCACTTGAATTTAACACAACAGAGTGTTCCAACCGTGTACTTAACAATAAAATTCTAACGCCCATCCATTTAACTTTGAATTTATTTGGCACGCAGGTTGGAAGAGCTAGAAAGGAGTACAAGATTTACTATCCAACAATGTACTCCCCCGACAATAACCATTTTAACTGCATTCAAAGGTATCTAAATCTGTCATTCATATATACTTGCATTTCAACAGAGTAAGTACAGAACGAAAACACAAATAACTTGATGTCCATTCCATATATACAATTCCAGAGCACATCAAAATACCCTGGAGCAGATGCCCGGTTTCCTTTCGCTACTTACCTTTGGCGGATTAGAAATGCCCGTATTTTCAGCAATCGGTGGAGCCATTTGGATAGCGGGTAGGGTGGCATATGCTAAAGGATATTACACCGGCGACCCAAAGAAAAGGTGCTAAATTGGCTCAGGATTTTCGCAAGCTACTAACTAGATACTATATATTATGCATTCATGAATTATTGTATTGGTTATAATATATTGGTTTTGTAGAATGAATGGCAGTTTTGGTTACATTGGATTTCTAATGCTTCTCGGAGCTACGACCAAATTTGCCATACATCTATTGAAGGGACAGTGAGGATCGGCGGAAACCCGAGCACAAATGTTAATTTATTAAATAAATTATACAAAAATAGGTCACTTGATGTATTCTGTACTTACAAAAATATAAATGCAAAAATCTTCACAATGATATGATGAGTAATGTAGTTATTTTGTCTTTCTATTCACACTAATGTACATTCATCGAGTATTGTTGAACCGAGTTTGTCTCAATGATGAACGTCAGGTAAATTGTATTGTAAAGTAAACTTTTCCATAATATGGTATGTTGTTGCCAGTTTTTGCAAGTTGTAATAACCTGATTAATTTGAAATTTGCCAATTAAGAAATAAGCAATAACTCAGAAGTCAAAAACTACAATAACATAATATTCTATAGGCTGTACACATAGGCTATTGTTAGTATTCATTCTCATTCTATTGAAATTTATAAAATTATAGAGTTTATCAGGTCCAAATGTCATTTTGCACCAGTGTTCCATTTGAAAGTAGTCGTATATTGTATTCTTGTTAGTGTTGTAAACGATTGGTAGCCTGTGATTTACAATAATTTTGGTCCGGTGTTTATTAGTGAATTTGGATGACAGACTAATTATTTAACATTAAATATTGTATCAACTTGTCAATGATTTACATTTAAGTAGCTAAGTCAGTGATTTCCGTACCTGGCTGTAACTATCTA